>WWET01005646.1:12176-22866 GCA_011038615.1 Limnodynastes dumerilii
GTGCTGTAACAGAAGAATTGGCGCTGAGAATGCTGCTGCAATTAACTCTCACCCAGGAGGGTCTACAAACCAAACACAAACACAATAAATAGAAAAAGATGAGAAAAAAAAGCTCTGCTAGAACTATATGTGAACCTCTAAATGCAAGGATATGTGTATCAAGAGTAAAAACCACCTGATACATACGGGTAATTACTGAATCTGGAGTAATTGGATATGGAAAACTAATTATATATCAAATGGATGGAGGTAGATACTCATTCCAGAATAAATCTATAAAATCAATAAAAACAAGAATTTTTTTTTAAATCAATAAAAATATAACCATAAAATTGGCATTGAAACAAAGGGATATACCCAGAGGGAAATATTAAGACTAGAATAAAAGGTCTCACAATGGGCCTGATCCAGAACTATGCCAATGCGCTGTGCTTACTAAAGCACAGCGTATTGGCTTCTACTCTCCCCGACACTCCCCCTGTGCGGCCGTATTTTCCCTTGCTTTTGCTGGCTGAAGGCTACCCTAACTTCAGCCAGCGTAAGCAATGGAAAATATGCTTGCACAGGAGCGTTGTTACGCTAAGCCCTCCCTCCCTCTTCATTAAACTAACTCCCCCCGCCCACCTTCACTAACCTTAACGTAGTAACGCTGGGGGAACGCCCCCTCCAGCGTCACTATCATTGATCGGGCGTTGCCGTAGCTACGCCGGGCAACATCTGCCCAGCGTATGCGCAGATCGGCTTTACAACTCTTACGCTTACGTCCGCCGTACTAGCTACGGTGGGTGTAGTTCTGGATCAGGCCCAATGTATTGAAATCAATAAATGAATACTAATATCAACCCAAATGAACAGTTACACAAATCGTTGTGTATAACATGCAGGAATGTATAGATCCTTAAAGGGTAGAGAATGAACACATAACAAAGATGTGAAAAAAGTCATTTGAAAGTCCTAGTCAATCTATCAAAAAGATACTGACATTAGCCCAAATTAATAGTTGTACAAATCCTTATCAAAGATGTATGCAGAAATGCACTTATTACACGTTATGGGGTAGGGAATAAACAAAAAATGAGGATATGAAAAAAGTATTTTTGAAAGTCCATAGAATAGTGAATATCCTCCCAACCTCAATATCTAGGAATGAGTATCTACCTCCATCCATTTGGTGTATAACTAGTTTTCCATATCCAATTATTCCATATTCAGTAATTACCCGTATATACCTGATATCACTATCAGGTGGAATTTATTCTTGAGTATACTTATCCTTGCATTTAGAGGTTCACATATAGTTTTAGCAGTGCTTTTTTCTCTCATATTTTTCCATTTATTGAATTTTAATACTTCTGCCCTGTGTGTAGAGAATATAAAATACTTTTACTATTAAATGATCTACCTCTTAAATATCCCCTAAATTGAAATAATGACCTGTAACTCATATACTGATACCAAATATGTATTACACCTTGAAACATATAGGGAATTCCACAGTCATGATGTCATTTATCACCTTTACATAGGAGACTGTGATATGGACACTGACCGCAGAATCAAAAATATTGACTTGCATTAAAGTAGGCAAAGTTTGGCTTCACCATCCATACATCCTTCAGTGAGATTTCAATGGGCCTGATCCAGACCTACGCTTGTGTGCGTAGCGTATTAACGCCGAGCGTACCTTTGATGCACGGCAATAGGCACTCCCCTTGCTCGTACTTTGTTTTCATACGCTTGGCGAACCCTACCCTAACTTTTCTGTTCGTAATCGTAGGCGTCCGTATGCTCATTGTGTAGTTACGACGGTTAGCACGCCCATACTGTACGATTAAAATGCCTCACCCCGCCCTCGGTGTGTATTTGTGGCATCCGTGCACCTGGCGTGTGGAAGGTACGCGAGGCATCTGAGAGGTGCCGGCCAGCTGAGTGACACGTGCGTTAGCACGAGAAGGGAAACAGCTGGTGCGCATGGGAATTGCTGGAGGGGGAACAGAAATGACAGGCTTGCGGTGTAGCGCGGGGATAGTATGAAGCCTCGAGACAAAGGGGCAGTTGGTGGACGGTAAAAGGGTTGAGTCAGTTGGTGCTTGGGAGAGAGAGAGAGAGGAGTGTAGCAGCAGCAGTGACAGAGATCTGGAGGGAGAGCGGAGTGTAGCAGCAGCAGTGACGGAGATCTGGAGGGAGAGCAGAGTGTGGCAGCAGCGGTGACGGAGATCTGGAGGGAGAGCAGAGAAAAGCAGTGAGAGATAGAGAATTGTGGTGTGGGACCGGAGTGGCATCGGGACAGAGGAGATTAGTGAGGAGGCATCACAGGGAAGCGCACGCAAAAGGATTGGGAGGAGGCAAAGCAAGTACTGTGAAGGAGTATGAGGTTGGCAACAATAGAAATATTGTGGGACAAATTTATAGAGAAGTAGTAAAGGGCCAGAAAACACTTTTAGGAATAAGAGTGACAGCAATAATAAATATCTATTGGTAGAGAGAGAGACTGAAGGAGGAAGTCAAGGGAGATATTATAGAGACACATTGTAACAGTTATATTGGTGCTGGGAGTAAGGTCAGAAGTTGATACTTCATAACAATAACAGTGAAGGTTGCTACATGTGATAATATCTACTATAGAGACTGTGATTGCAATAAATACTGGGAAATAAACTTCTCCTAACTGACTGAAATATATACCTGTTCCATTCGGATGCCAAGAGACTCACGGTAGCCCATAAACATTGAGGGAATACGAATTGTTTTATTAAGATACTTCACCATCTCATTCTTCACCATTTCGGTGTACAGATCCGGTTTCATCAGAACTTTGAGAATTTGCAAAGGACATTTTGGGAGAAGTTTTATGGGAATTAAATGCTAAAACAAAGTTTCATGTTTAGAGTTATTAAAGTTAGTACTAAATTGTAATTTGTTTCATTTACATGATCTGTGTGTGATATGGTTACTGTATTTAATATTATTCAATGCAATTTCATTGTAGCAAAGGTGCGTATATTTGCGATCTTTTCGCAATCGCATCTCTGAATCAGCCCCTTAATCTTTAGAGTTAAAAAAATTAAACATTTTTTTAAAATTCCAATTGTTGTTTTTCTTCTGATTGTTTCGGAACCTGTTTCACCAATTCACAAATACTCAGGTAATCGGTTATTTTCCACCACTCGGTTTTTACATATTTACGGATTTTGTAAGGCAGACATGCCCCCTCAATTGTTAATACGAAGCTAATATGCTCATGGCTCATACGCTAAGAAATTCTGTCATCGCATCCCGCACATGCGCAGAAGTACAAATAGCCGTTTTTACACCTACGATCGCTGAAAAAACGCACACGAGTGTAGGTCTGGTTCAGGCCCAATCTGGTAATAATATCATTGGCCCAGAGCCAGTCCTCTGCATGCACATCAAGCGAGTCTGTAGGTACGCGCACGTAGCAGGGAGTGCACACCCCCTGCCCACAGAGAGTAGTAAATCTGGACACGTACGTGTCCAGATTCTTACCTTAACTTTTATGACCATGGCCCCAGACCTAGTCATAAAGGGGCTTCGCTCTCCCCCGACCCCTCATTTACATGGTTATCCCATATTTGGCGGGGATACAGCCATTGTAAGTGAAGGGTCTTCCCCTTCATCATAAGTACTAATGTACATAACTTCTTATGGACGTTAGTACTTAAGCATCGGGAACATCTGGCACGTGTATGCGCAGATGTTCCCTGACAGGGGACTTACACAAATGACTTACGTAAGTCCCCTGTTGGCCGGAGATGAAGATCCGGCCCATTATCATTAATAAGGGTCCTTTTTGCGTTGTTCTACAAGCTCCTTAACAGGAAAATAAATATTTCTATGAAGAGGAAATAATAAATTGTGATTTTGTTGTCAGTGGATATTTTGTATATGATTGACCTCAGGTTGTTATCATGTTAACCTGTGAAATCAATGTAATATCAGCATTTGTATAATACACACTTTGCCCACAGGGAGAAGATGTCCAATCTGTTAGTGGCACCTTCAAACTCCCCACTAAGTTATCCCATACACGGAGTGCAAGTAATGCCACTTAATACAATCCTGCTGCCAGGTAAGGCTAAATAACTAACATTCACATTCATAGAAGCATTTTCATGTGTGGCAAAATGTGCAGCGCATACATTTCTATTCATTTGCAAAGTGTTTGCTTGTATCTCCTTCCACCTGGAAAGGCAGATAGCGACCAACTGCTTTTTGTATATATAACTTAAACCTCTTTCACATCACCACCAAATACCAAGGTTTTGGTGACCAAATCTCATTTGGTCACCATGGAAATGGGATTTCCCAGGCTGGCCAAGGGTATAAATATACCCCAATGACAGCAGAGCATTTTAATGTCATGCTTTTATTTATTTATTTTATGCTTTATATCATTATTTTTTTAATATTTGGGGTATTAAATGTAATTTTTTTTATTATAGGAGTATTCAATGTATTATTTCTTTAATATATGGGATATTAAATGTAAATATTTTTGTATATTAGGGGTATTCAATGTAATAATTTCTTTAACATTTGGGGTTTTAAATGTAAATATTCTTTGTATATTAGGGGTATTCAATGTAATAATTTTTTTTATATGGGGGACATTAAATGTTAAGTTTTTTTAATGTTGAAGGCCGTTCCTATATTTTAATATAATTCTAAAGGGGATACTGGCACGCAGCTGTGGGCACAGGATGACAGGTCATGCTGGCACTTGTGGTTCTCCAAGCGCCAGCATGCCCTGGCATCCTTGGGCATGCTGATGCTAGTATCACTACAAGCATCAACATGCTCCGTCATGTTAAAAAGCCACTAAAACACAGGAAATTCATTGGAGATGTGAAAGGGTCTGACAGGAATTTCCTGGGTTTTTGTGCGCTTAAAGTTGCCTTTTTTTTGACCCAGCATTGGTGATTTGAATGCGGTCTTAGGAGTGAAATGCAAAATGCAGTGACCACGATGCATCATTTAGCTGCTTCTGATTGGCTAATTATGGTCTGACCTCTAGAACTTGCAGAACTTGAAACATTAGTGTTATGTAATACTAGTCAAAACCCATCAAATTGACAGGGAAAAATAAGAGAAGGTCATGTTTGACCCTTTTTTTGGTAAACGTTTTATTCCACGTATTATTTATCCCATGAATATGAACAGGGACTGGACACTACATACATGTAGCATGCACTCCCTTCCTGGCTACCTAGCTAATCTAGTGTCCACTCCCTGTTGCACGTGGCTGTCAGCAACATGTGGAAGGCTGAACTGTGTCCGCACTAATGGGGTCAATAGTGAGACTGGTGAAAGGCACGTAAATGACTGCTGGGACATAGGAGACATTGGCCATGGCATGTGGGAGACTGGCTGAGGGATGTGGGACACTGTCATGGGCATGGGGAGGCTGGCAGCAGCATGTGGGAAACTATCAGTGACCTGTCCCTTGGGATGCCTGGCTAACGGTTAATGCTGTACTGTGTCTTCGGTGCTGTCATTTGTTACAACCAGATCATCTGCCAGCCCATGGCCATTATGAATGGAATTGACTGGACAATACTAAACATACTAGATAGTGTAATGATTTTCATTGGTGAATAATCTCCTTTTCCTGTGTTTTGTGTTTTGTTGGAACTATTTTAGGTCTGCAAATTAATGCTGTTCTTCCGAAATATACGGTAATGTATCCACCTATACAGCT
The DNA here is from genome assembly GCA_011038615.1 of Limnodynastes dumerilii. Classification (NCBI taxonomy): domain Eukaryota; kingdom Metazoa; phylum Chordata; class Amphibia; order Anura; family Limnodynastidae; genus Limnodynastes; species Limnodynastes dumerilii. Next base: position 17,896 of record WWET01005646.1, read on the forward strand.
ACATTTATTCTTTCTTTATTCTTTTTTTCCCTATTCTTTCCTTTTTCCTTTTGGTTTTTTTTTATAATTTTTTTTCTGATTTTTGACAGGTGACTCTAGAAGCATCTCAAGGAACCATTGACATCCAGGGAAATCTATCTACAGTGCCTGAGTTTCAGGTGTATGGAAAAGGAGAAACAAAACTTACAATATCTACCGATCACCTCAAAATATTAAATCACATTCTCAAATTCATCACTTATACAAGTATAGTTTATAATATTGATACCATGGACATTGGTAGGTATTTACTAAATATTCAATATAATTTCTACTATACTGTGCAGGTATAATATAGTTACTGTTGATTGATATAGTTGACCACTTAAAGAAAGCCAAATGTTTGTCAGACACATATATGTATATGGATGTTGTCTATTTATTCAGTCTAATGTGATGTCTAGCTTTTTTTGTTTTATTATTATGTATTGTATTTTATCTTGTTTTTACTACAGTGATGTTTTCTATGGGCAATTACTTGGCTCAAATTCCAGTTTCAATAAGACAGCCACCTATTGCTCGTTTATATGACCCGGGTCAAGGTAAAGTATAACATAATTAATGAATTTCTTTTCTTCCACTTGTGTTTTTGTTGGAGTAAAATGGGATGTGTTTACACATTCATGCTGATCTAGATTGAATCTACCCACCCTGCACTCACAGACATTAAAAAAAGAAAATTCCAGAATACGCACATAATGTTTCTCACACAAGCAACTACAAATCTCTTATTCATGCACTAATCATCTCCTACATTGATTATTAGCATGCAATCCTTATTGAACTCCAACAATTAATTAATGTATTGTCTCCAAACAGTCTATATTGCATACTACACTCTGTCAGTCTCTACCTTGTTGTATTTAACAGAATCATATACAAAATCCTTTTACTAATCTTAAAGGCATCTACAAAACTGCTTACATGCACTCTAGGTCCCTGCTCATTCTTTAAGATCTTCACAGGATCTGCAAATCTGTATTACACTTAATAAATGCTCTGATTCCCAGATCCAGGACTTCTCCCAGGCTGCACCAACTCTGGAATAATCTTCCTTGCCCAATGATATTATCCTCTAATCTCCAAACCTTCAAGTGCTTCTTTAAAACATAGCTCTTCAAACATGCTTACCAAATTCCTCAGTTGTCTTAACGTTTGTGTATTGATTTGCTATCCTATTTGCCATTCTCTTTCATGGTTTACCAAAACGTGTACAATTTTTTTCCCTTCATACCAATTTACCTTTGTTTCTGCTACTAACACTGCTGTAAGCCTGGATCATACAGAGCACCATATTACCTATAAGGAATAAAGAAATCCTATTTTGTTTGCAGAAAGAAAAATTAGCTCTATAGTTACAATTACCACTAAGACTTTTCTGCGCTATGACAAACTGCGAGAGTTGTTGAGAACTATACGCCTGTATTATCCTGATATAAAGGTCATTATAGCAGATGACAATGAGGAGCCTGAGAAGATTGAAGATCCAAATGTAGAACAATACATTATGCCCTATGCAAAGGTATGTTTATACATGGTGGAACACAACTTTTTTTTACATTTACCTATAATACAATGGACAGAATCTCAAGGTTTTTGTATATATTGGGTGATGATTCATGATTTATTTATAAATGCAGTCATGAAAAGAAAGGAATGTGCTATTTGCCAGAATGTCTGTCTGCCAGATTTCACTGTGTAAATCTTTGGCTTTCAGCACTATTAAACGGTAAAAGGTAGAGAACTCATCATACACCACTCAGTCAACACTCCCAGAGAAATAAATACACAGACACCATAGTTGCAGTTTAAAAAGGGTACATGGGGCCTGATTCAGTCTTAAGAAAGTGCTTAAAATAAGAGAGGAAAGTCATTCCTGAGCTACACCATGCAGACTGCAGGGGGAGTCAAGTTAATTGTATTCTTTGCATTCGGGGATATATCTTTGAATTGCTTACTGCACAAAGACACTGACCAGCGTTACTTTCAGACTGTTATATAGACTTGGGATAGCAGTGACGCACCCCAGGGGGGTTTCCAGTTGCCCAGAAACCCCCTCCCAAACTGTATGTCGTGTCACCCTGGAAGATACATGCTGAAGACGGTGGAGGTGCCATCCGAACAAATGTACAGAGCTACTTCTCTCTGTGCACTTATGTATAGGCGTTGGAAGGGAAAGGGGGCCCTGCATGTCTGGAATGTTGATTACACTGGCCGACAGATTCTTTTAAGTCATACAGAGATTTAGAGTGTCCCATGCCCCCCTCCTTCTCCCTCCCAGTCAAAATAAATGAACCGTGATGCAGACACATGACCTTCAGTTGCCTGCATCATGTCAGTAAGTAGAGTACAGCCCATGCGCCGCTGAGAATCTATGAGATCAGAAGGTAAAAGAAGTGTGTTTATTTTTACCGCACTCTATAAAATGTTTATTTTTACAGGAGGTGTGTGTTTGTGTGTGTGTATATACAGTATATACATGGGTGAGTGTGTGTGTGTGTATATATATATATATATATATATATACATACTTCCAAGATAGAGGTTGCATCAGATCAGTTTGTAAGGCAATTTATATTGCAGGTGCCCAAAGCATGGGGAATTTGCACAATGGGCCTGATCCAGAACAACGCTTATGAACGAATTTACGCATGGCGGAGACGTAAAATCGCCTATTTGTAAGTACTGCGCATGCGCATCATAGAAAATACGCTCATTGGCGTAGCATAATTGTGAACGTATGGGCCATTCACGTATGTGTCACGTAAATACTTACGTGTGGGCGTGCCAATTTTACGTTACTCCAAAATACGTCAGAAATACGTTAAGTAGGCGGGGGGTTGTTTATTTAAAGTGTACAGTATGGGCGTGCTTAGCTGCATAAATTTGTCTTGCCCATACGTATGTGTGCGTATGACTGTGGTTATGTTGGCAAAAGTTAAGGTAGGGTTTGGAAAGTGTATCTTGACAAAATACGTACGTTCAAGGGGTGTGCCGAGTGGAGTGTAACGAATGTACGCACACAAAAATACGTACGGCAAACGTAGTTCTGGATCTACCCCAATATGTTTAAATTGCCTTACAAACTAATCTGATGCAACCTCTATCTTGGAAGTGTGTTTTAAAGCGTGTCTGGCATGGCAGCTGCGAGGGGGTGCTATCTCAGAGTGACTGTTTTGGAGACTTGGGGACCTCCGTAAGAGGTGAGCCCTCAGTTTAGAAAGATATGTGATATGTGACCCATAATTTGGACTCTAAATTTTAGAGTTAGGGCCACCTAACAGAGAAGCCTTGTAAGCGGCGAGTGTTGACCGTGGTGCCCCCTCAAGACCAGTCTTCCAGCAATAACATTTTCTTTACCCGTTCACAAGTGCTTACTCTAGCACCTGGAAGGTGGCAGCCCCTATAGGACCCCACCATGAGAGTATGATGTCCTTGCAATGATCTTGGGTTGTGTTTGTTGAAAGTCCAGTCCCCCCACCCTTCCCCAAACATCCTGTATGCGCCAAACACCCCCATTTTTTGTTGACCCCCCCACTGCTACCATCCTACCATGCATCGACCGAAAAGCAAAAGTTTGAGCAACAACAAAAGAAACTAAGCATACAACTAACAGTACTAAGGGAGGGAGAGAGAACCTGCTGGAAAGATGATAAAAGCCCCACCCACCCACCATTATATAACCTCTCTAAACCCACCCCTGCCATTCTAATGGATGTGAATACACAAAGAGGTGACATGACCTAAAGCACAGCTATTAAACGATGCACCTGTCTTAAATATCACAGTTAATTCTCAAACACAAGAACTCAGTTAAAATTCAAAAAAGTTTTTAATGGTACAATACTACAAGCCAAAATCTAATAGTTTAGGCGAAGTATCAAATAATATTAAAAATTACCATGTCATATTAAGTTGAATATCTGCAAAATAAATGCCTGAAATAGTGCTTACAACATTCCAAAAGGCAAAAGACCTGCTATCCAGGAAGCTGGAACCTATCCCTAATACATACACAGCGAACAGCCTCATGTCTTGCGTTTCATCTTTTCCAAGGCTGTATGGTGTTCCTCCCTGATCTTTTATTAGACGGGTCAGAATGGAGCCACAAGTTGCAGATGGTCATGTAAAAAGCACCCTTCGGTGCCAGTATATATATTGACCATTTCCTAAGACCTTTTGTAGTATCTCTGCCCTCATATTTGATGGATACAGCAGATTTACTGTCACACCTTACAGATATGCAGGTTCTTGAGAATACATGGTTAGTCACACTTGATGTTGAATCCTTGTACACATCGATTCAGCATGAATGTATTTGATATTAGTGACTAATTTTTTTTACAAATTAACAATAATCTGTTGCATAACAAATTTACTGGATTTTGTTTTGACCCATAATTATTTTATTTTCAACTGTAAATTTTATTTACAGACCCATGGCACAGCGATGGGCACATCATGTGCCCCATCTTATGCCAATCTACATCTGGGCAGATGGGAGCAGGATGACGTCTTTGAGGAGGCCAGCGAGCCACACACATCTAGTGTGCTCATCTGACTTTGTTACTTTGACGACATCCTGCTCCTGTGGTAGGGGGATGAGGCCACTCTGGGTTCTTTTGTTAATTTTCTTAATAGTAATAATTTGAAATTAAAACTGACCATGCATAAGAGCTTAAACAATGTTGATTTTCTTGGCTCTTACAATATTAAAAGGACAAGATTGTTACATTGTAACGGATTCTTTCCAAAAGCCAACAGCCACTAATAATGTGCTTCATTATAGTAGCTTTCATTCACCTTAAGTTAGGAATAATATTCTGTTGAGTCCGTGTACCTTAAAAGTTTGCAGTGCGGTAATTCAGAATTATACCTGAAAATACCAATAATGTCGAACATGCGGTCCAACCCACAAAAGTGTGTTTATAT
>WWET01005646.1:22902-37155 GCA_011038615.1 Limnodynastes dumerilii
AGTTAACCAAAAGTGTCAGTCTACCGATAACAGCAGCGTGACCAGTCACTGGCGAGACTTCAATACAAATGCCTTCTGGGGTCCAACGCCCAGGCATAATTCTTTTAACAGTAAAGATCAAAAGGGTACCAAACGCATCTTGATTGGAAAGTTCTCACGACCATCCTGGATCTCTAGCTCGTCATTGGTCTTGGGGTCTTTCATTATCTCTAGTCCAGAGGTTCATCAGCATAATTATAAACAAACACATATCACATTATAACTTATTAATGCTTATAAGTTGCAATCTTTTAGCAGAAAACAGCATCACTAATACAATATCATTTTCTACACTGCAAGTCTAAACATCGTATCATTAACACATTCATTTGTGGATCGTCGACAATTAGCAGATTGGACCATCTGTGAATATAAAACACAGTTTTAATAAATAGGAACGCATACAGACATTAAACATGAACAAGTGCTATATGAAAATATATAAAAAAAATGTATTTGTTATAGTGTAAAATTTACACTTTTACATATATATATATATATATATATATATATATATATATATATAGTACAATACACGAGCGGCACTCCAGTATAAAAGCAATTTACAGCACAGGTCTCTGGTCCAACGTTTACAGTGTGCAAAAGAAAGAAAACATATAACTTACTCAAACACGCCAAGAAACATCTGCTACACCCCCTCTGTATCTCGTGCAGCAAACTGCCACTCTCCGGGAACCCGGAAGCGGCTGCTGCAAAGTAGTACCACCTCCCGTTTTCAGGGCAACAGTGGAGTGCCGCCCGTGTATTGTAATATTTACATTACAGTTGGAGTTTTCCTCTGCCTGTTGAGAAGGCACCTGGGACTGATTACACTTGTACTTTATGTTTTGGGAGTGCCAAGTCCATGGAATGGTGTAATTTTTCATTGTACTACATGTATGAGGAATGACTGAGGCACCCCACCTTCAAAGAATTTTTTGCAACATCTGACGGAACATCATCATAACAGCATCCATGTCAGAAGAACATCCAGCGTGCATCCCTTGGCCCGATTTACCCTTTCGAGAAGTATTCTCTTTCTTTGATATCGAAGCGGAATCAATCCTATTTACAGACAACCTTCTAACCAGTGGCGGGGAACACCGACAAGATTTATAATGAATGGTACAAACTAAGGAGAAGAGAGATAGATTTCCGCTATCACGGAATAACCCTGTCCGATTATTATAAGAACAGAAAAATACCAAAGGGCTTCAGGATCCGCAACATACCGACTATAGGTAAAGGAAACCCAGAATTCTTCAAGAAGTGGGTATCAATATTGAACAAATGCTCGTTCGATCTTTTCCTGTTAGTGATCAATGAATCTAAACTGGAACTACAGAAGGTTCAGGAAAAACTGATTAACTTCGAAACCACCAAGAAACTGGTTCTAGATCAAGACAGCATGACTAATTGGGTGTCCAAAATTAGCCAACAAATTGAAAACTACAAACAATAAGTTATTAAATACAAAAAAACAGAAACTTGATATTGTCAGTAACGATTACCAGGAACGACGGGTCTATAGATGACTTACAGGCACTGAACCTGGCACCTGGAGGAGATATAGAAACCGTGCACAGCAGCGTAACACAGCACAGGGTGACACCAACAGCTCCAACACGGACAGTGAGAGTGGTACAAGCAGAAGTGGCTCCAGAAAGGTCACTCAGAAACCCCCTTTGAGAGTCAAGACACGTTCACAGATCGCATTAAAAAAAATGGGGTAGGCACAAAAGGAGGAGAGGACAGTGGCAGAGGTGCAACCCAGGTCAAAAACGAACTAGTGGGGAATCTTTCCTCCTGAAATTTTATAGACCTAGAACTTACTGTACCAACAACCACATACAGTGACCTGGACTGAAAAGTCACCTCCACATGACTTAACCGACAACTGAAGCTAAAAGAATTCTTCCAGCACAGAAAGAAAACCACTCCGACCTTTAAAAGCAAATCACGTTTTGATCCAATCTCCCAAAACGCTTCAATCAAAACATTTATACATCAATTAAATGATAATGCCTCCACGGCCAGTAAAAGCACTCATCATTACAATTTGACCTCCAGCGAGTATCAGGCATTAAAAACCTTGGTTCGAGACTCTACCATAGTGATTCACCCCGCTGTTAAGGGGGGAGCGTTGGTGGTGCATGATTAGTCTAACTACCAAGCAGAAGTAGACAAACTCTCAGATGAGAAAGTTTATTGCAAACTGGATTGTGACCAGAGAGGAGTAGCGGTGACCAGTCCAGGGAGACCTCAAAAACTGTGCCTCTTGTCTTCTTATCCATATCTCCTTTGTGGATCCTGAGTACGGCACACAGTGTACAGAAGGTTATAGGACCCAGCAGCTGCTTAGAGGAGTTCGATTTGAAGTACCCTCCTGCACGCGCTGATGCTGGAGATCAAACGGCCGGAGACACAGAGACACGTGCCTGAGCACACGGGGAGAGAGCTGTAAGCCTGTGGCTACAGGTTTTGAAAAAGATTACTAACTTTTCATATGCCTGCTCCCAGTTTACTCCCAACATCTTGAGAGGAGTAGCGGTGACCAGTCCAGGGAGACCTCAAAAACTGTAAGCCATAAATCAGAACAATCGACAGACAGACTATTGGAACGAATCTGAACCATTCCACCACCAATATCCATCTATCGTGTATGATAGCTGTTTGCAACTGGACTGACATCGTTTATTTAGATCTTAAAGTTTGGCATTTACAGATTGGATACACACTATTATACGCTGCCTATTTTGTATCCCACTACTAGCGCTGATTTCAGGGAATATATCCTTTGCACATGGATTGTGACCCTGTCATTTGCATATTAGACTGAAGTGGATACTATTATTAAGCAGGGGATCGATACAGAAGTAATTACTAAGGAGATGGGAGAATATCTTAGGACTGAATATCCAATTAAGCCCCTCCTTTGCACAATTCCCAAGATCCACAAGTGTCCACAGTCTGGAAGGTCTTATCTTAGAGATACCACCATGTTACTTAAGAAATTGTAACTGTTGGAGGACATCCCAGAAAACACCATCCCTATTACTGTAGATGTCAACAGCCTCTACACATCCATACCTCAAGATGCTGGTATAGAGGCTGTCCGGGAGCATATCACTGATAATCCACTGTTCACAAGCCCAGAACATGAGTTCTTCATGAAACTTCTTGAAGGCACGCTGAAACGCAATTATTTCTATTTCAACGGTCACCACTATCTCTAATTGAGTGGCTGTTCGATGAGGTCCAATGTGGCCCCATCATTCGCCAACTTGTATATAATGACCTATGAGGAATATTACCTATATATCGACCAATGTTTTTCCACTGGCTGTTTTTTATACCTACTGTATATAGATGATTTATTGCTGTTCTGGAAGGATACAGAGACTGTCTTTCTAGATCTTATGATTGACCTCAACCAGAATGCTTAATCTCCCATCAGGTTTACGTACAATATGCATACAGTCTATACATTACCTCGATGTTCAACTTACTTTGAAACAGGGAAGAATCATCACCACCATTTGCAATAAACCTACAGACAAGACTAATATATTACTGTCCAATTCCTTTTATCCCCCTGCTTTAATCTGTGGGTTACCGTGCTCCCAACTTTTGAGAGTACACCGCATTACAAATGATACCCAGTGGAAAGTGGCCATAGACCAAATGGTGACTAAATTTGTAGAGAGGGGTTATGATAAACATCACATACTCAACTCCAAAATGGAGATCCGGAACATCCCAAGAGAGATTACCTTGATACCTAAAGAGGTGAATACAGGTGAAGATTTTAATCCCTGGGTCAGCACATATTGTACTTCCAGTAGTCAGATTACTAAAACTACTAAACACTTATTGCCCATTGTATCTTCCGATAAGGAGTTACCCATCTTTGCTAATAAAAGACTACTGTCAGCCTTCAAAAGAGGCTAAAACCTCAAAAACTGCCTAGTAAAATCTGACATCATCCAGTATTCTCAGCCTACACTTTGGGTAGGCTGCTTTCGGTGCCCCAATTGCACCACCTGCAGATATATGGAAGTTGGTACCAACTTTCTGCATGCCCATACCAATAAAAGGTTTGACATCATACACCATCTCACGTGTTTGTCCACTTATGTCATTTACTACATTGTCTGCCCATGTGGACTTTACTATGTGGGCAAGGCCAAGAGACAGTTCTGTGAACGGATGGCCCTTCACAGGTCCTCAGTCAGACTGGCTTTAGGAGGTAAAGTGAGTAAAACAAACGGTGGCACGTCATTTTGTGGAATACCAGCATACCCTTGCAACCCTCCGATACAAAATGATAGACCATGTCCCCCAACCATGCAGAGGTGGTGATAGAGACCTGTTTCTCCTTCAGAGAGAAGCATTATGGATCAATAAATTACACACTGTATCCCCCTTTGGTTTGAATGAACAATTGAATCTGACTTGCTTCCTCTAAATTTAGAGTTGACTGAACTTTGATACATTTTCGTTTTCATTTCCATTATCAGAATTTTCATTGTTTTTATTGCTTTTCTCGTTCTGCTGTTTGACAGACCAGCTACCTATATCCTAGACCCAAATATAGTGTTTATTGTGACAGGTTTCTGAGTTATTGTCCCACTGTGATTTCTTACTGCTTGATTTAAACTGTCATGAGATTTTTTTTCGTATGTTGCTGAGGGCTTATAGGTGGCCAACGCAGCTGTCTCCAGCATTTATGACAGCCACCCACTGTTATGTGTACCTTAGCTCTCCTGCATATTCTGTTTTCTATCCAGTGATCCATTGCATATCCAAACGCTATTTATTGCAGCCTGTTTTCTGATTTACATCTCCCATTCTGCTAGCTACCGTTCTTTGTATTTCTGACGTTTCCTTTCCTGTGTTGGTTTGTTATACTGATCTGACATCGTATTTGCTGGTTTTCTTTTAGTCTCACTGTGTGTTTTTTCTGCACTTATTTCATCTCACATTTGGCTATATTTGATTTTTTATTTACGCCGTTGTCCTGACAATCGGAGGTGGTGCTTTGCAGTGGCCGCTTCTGGGTTTCCAGAGAGCGGCAGTTCGCTGCACAAGACACATCTGTAGCAGATGTTTCTTGGGTTGTTTGAGTAAGTTTTATATTTTTTTCTTCCTTTTGCACCTTGTAATGTATATGTCCCTGATGACAGTTGAATAAACTGAAACGTTGGACCCGTGCTGTATATTGCTTTTTATACTAGAGTGCTGCTCGTGTATTGTACTATATATGTTACAGTTGGAGTTTTTCTCTGCCTGTTGAGAAGGCACCTGGGATTGATTATGTCCCTATTTATAATACTAGAAATTTCTGTGTTTAACTTTCAAAGACAAGATGCTTGGTTCATGAATACTTAATTACATTTTTGCCCCAGAAGGTATCTTTCTGATGTGTAAATACAACTTCACTTAAGTAATGTAACTTAACATACTAATGAGTAAGATCTTGTTTGCAGCATAAATTTACACATACTTGCTAAAAAGGATGGTATTTACAAGAAGAAATCCTTGCTTCCCGGTAGTGAAGTTGCATTGTCTGTATGTAACCTTTGAAGTCTCATAGAAAGCATTCCATTGTCTTATTGTATTTCTCTGCCCCATGCAAAGGTTAATTTTTATATTTAAGTCTAATACCGATGTTTTGACTTCCATAGACTACAATCTATCGCCCTATAAATTCTCTATTGTTGGATCATAAAACAAAACATCATTAGTTAATTCTATGCTCTCTGTCACAGTCATAACCAATTCCATTTTTTTTCCTCTTATGACTCAATGAACACATTTTACACTTAACACAATTATCATGATAACACCCATTAACAGTACTATAAATTTAATCTCTCCGGTAGCTAGTGCTTTTGCCCAGTGTCATAATTCTAAGAATCAATTTACTGGGTTCAACCATGACACCCATTCTGCAACTTCCTCTCCTACAGCGGACAGAGGCATATTATGAGACCTATGGAACTCCCATTTTAATTGAAGGATTTCATCAATCTTACAGTTTATAACTTCATGTGGGTCCTCAGTATAGTTAGTGATATAAGTATAGCACTTAACTCCAAATTTTGTGGCAAGAGTGACACAATAACCTCCAGTAACAGTGGTAAAGTGATTTAAAACCATTCTATGCTGTGTCAACTTCTTCTTATAGGCCTGTAACTCTAAACCTGTGTAACGAAAAGTGTCATCATACATGTCGGTGATATTATCAATTAAATCTGCTAGTGCATTTATATATTTATAATTTATGATACCTATAGCAGTCTTTGTAAAATCTAGTACTACCAGAAATTGGAATCCTGTTGATTTTTGTATCAAATCAGCTGCCATACTGCTTCCCGATAATCGCATACGGCTTGTAAAATTTATACCCATCAGAGATTTGTCTGTCGAATATTGTCTAAGTCTACGACTAGGGGATCTGGAAGCATTAAACTTTTCTGCCAATGGCCTCCTACCCCACAACTAAAGTACTTCAGAGTTGTTTAAAGGGACTGGAATCAAACCTATTTTATCTTGCCTTTGAGGTACATGAGAACATACCCAACATTCACTTTGGTTCAAGATGTTAACTACCAAAGCATGATAATGATCTAATGATGACCCCATCAAACTTAGGGTTATACTTAGTTTGATAAATTGTACACAACTTTCTTCCATCACTGGGGAGCAAGTCATTCCTCAGACGATAATCCCTTACATTGATCCTTCTCATCAGAGTTAGAGCGCTTTTCATACTTGGAACCTATAATGTTAGGCATAGTCCATGGTTCCATACTAGCGACCAATTGATACCCATCCTTCACCTCAATACCAGACCCGATCTCCTCCACCCTTTTACCATATCCAGAACTGAATACGCTGAAAAGGAACAGGAATGTTAAAAGGGAAAAAGTGGACTCCATCTTTAGTACTATGACTGCAATTTCTCCTCCTCAGTTAATCAGCCTCAACTTCGTCTCCCTGGAACAGACGCTCAAGATTAGAGGCAATTGTTACAACTCCCTCCTCATTTCAGACCTACTCTGAATTGACAGCTCTTTTACAGTGGGATGAATGGACCCAAGTATTCCTTTCTGTGACCTTTATGGAGGTGGTGCTAGTCAGTAGCACTTGGTACGGTCCTTCCCACCTGTCAATCAGACAACCAGAACGTAAGAAATTTATTATCATCACAAATTCACCAGACTCAATATCATGACAATTATTCTGTGGCATGTCTAGCGCTATCAATTTTATACATATCTGCTGTTTCTTGAGCTGCTTGCTCATCTGAATGAGATAACAGACAGTCACGTCATTATTGCATTTCAATTTCTCCTGTGGGTCTACCATGATATGGGGTTGACCTCTAAACAGAGTCTCGGTGACAAGTTAAGCGGAGATCTGGGAGTGGTTCTAATACTGTGAAGGACTAGCTTTTCGGCAATAAAAGCAATGGTATTCATTGTGGTGGGTAAGCTTCAACCCAGTGTAAAAATATATCAACACTTACTTTAAGTTTCTCTTGGGTGGTAGCTGTATAAAATTAATTTGTATTATCTGGAAATGACCCTCTGTTGGCAGAATATGAGATGGTTCTACAGGAATAGACTTAACAACATTTTTCTTTAGGCATGCAAGATATGACTTAACTTTCCTATCTGCCATTTAGAAAATTCTGGTATACACCAACACGATCTTACCAATCTGCTCTTGCCTCCGCTCCCTAAGTGTCAATCTATATACTGCTTCAGTTAATGATGGGATATACACTCTGGGTGTTACAGTCAGCCAGGAGGATTCTCACCGGGGCGCGGAGTCTGTACCAGCACCAGGTCTCCGCTATACCCTCTGATGGTGAGGATAGTCTGGGCTGCTGGCCTGGTAGGTCACGGCCCCTGGTGATAGCCCTCAAGGGGTACTGCAGCGAAGGTGCCTGCACTGAAACTAACTCGTAACTAGGAACCCAGAACAACAATGACTCTGCCGGAACCCTGAGTAGGAAGGAAGGATCGAGATAGAGCATCTGCTTTTTTCTTCAGAGATCCAGGTTTGTAGGTAATGATGAATTTGAACATGGTAAAAAAGAGCCGGTTTGGAGGGTGAGACCACCCCAAATCTCCTGAATGTGTGAACTGGTTTCAGGAGCGATACATGGAAGGTGTTAGGAATTCTTACATTTTTTGGAAGCTAAAGTCGGAACGCCACAGGGTTTATTTTCTTGATGATCTTGAATGGACCAATAAAGCGAGGTCCTAACTTGGCCGAGGGTTTTCTGATCCTGGTGTTTTTAGTAGATAGCCATACTTTGTCCCCCACCTTAAAGTTCACTGGTTTCCTGTGCTTGTTCTCTCTGTTCTTCATACGAAGTGCTGTAGCCTGCAAAGCCTTGTTGACCTTGTTCCATATGGTCCTTAGTCTGCTGGTAGCTGCTTGCGATTCCTGATCACATTCTGGAATGAATAAAGAATTAGCTCTGGGATGGAAACCCTGGAGGCAGAAGAATGGAGAGGTCTTGGTGGATGAATGACAGGAATTATTGTATGCGTATTCCGCCCAAGAAAGGTAGTCTGCCCAGTTATCTTGTAGCTTGGATGTGTAGAGACGTAAGAACTGTTCCAAGGACTGATTTACTCTTTCTGTCTGACCGTTACTCTGTGGGTGGTAACTGGATAATAGACTGATTTGAATGTTTAAACCCTTGCAGAAGGTTTTACAGAACTTAGCAACAAACTGAGGTCCTTGGTCAGACAAAATATCAGTAGGAAGGCCATGAAGTCTTACAATGTGCTTTGAGAATAAATAGAACAAGGCTTGTGCATTGGGCAAAATTCTTAGGGGGACAAAGTGTGCCAGTTTGGAAAAGCGATCTACTATTACCCATACATTGGTAAAGCCATCAGATTCCGGAAGATCCGTGAAAAAGTCCATTAAAAAATGGGTCCAAGGGCACCTAGGGACTTGGAGAGAGAAGAGCGGACCGGAGGAAGCAGAGCAATTGGTTTTATTTCTGGCACAAGTTTCACAGACCTTAATATACTCTTTAGTATCCTTGGCAAGAGTGGGCCACCAAACTGTATGTGACAATAATTCAATAGTTTTCTGCATCCTTAAATGTCCTGAAGTCTTGGATACATGGTGTTCAGATAGCACCGCCTTTCTGAGAATCTCTGGGACAAACAGACTGTGGTTGAGCTTTCCTGCAGGACTGGATCCCTGTGCCTTAAGAATCTGTGAATACAAATCTTGAGTAAGACCCAGAAGAATGGCTTGAGATGGGATCGCAGGTTGAGGAGGAGTAGCAGGCTTCTGAATAGGAAGGAAGGATCGAGATAGAGCATCTGCTTTCTTGTTCAGAGATCCAGGTCTGTAGGCAATGACGAATTTGAACCTGGTAAAAAAAAAATTCCCATCTGGCTTGACGAGGATTAAGTCTTTTGGCAGCTTCAACATAAGCTGGTCAGTGAACACGTGATGGTGTGTTCTGATCCTTCCAACCAGTGCCTCCACTCCTCAAAGGCTAGCTTGATAGCCAAGAGTTCACGATTGCCCACATCGTAGTTCCTCTCTGCTGAGGAAAACTTTTTGGAGAAAAAGGCACAGGGATGTAGCTTGAAATCTTTTGGGCATTTTTGAGAGAGTGCTGCCCCTGCTCCGACATCTGAGGCATCTACCTCCACCACGAAAGGTAGGGCCGGATTTGGATAGGCGCAGAAATGAAAGCCTCCTTGAGATCCTGTCTTGGCTCTGGGGGACCAATTTCCAGGATCTGCCCCTTTCTTGGTCAGGTCAGATATAGGGGCGATGATGGAGGAAAAGTTCTTGATGAACCAGCGGTAATAATTGGAGAATCCCTGGAAACGTTGTACCGCCTTTAAGTTTTTGGGCTGTACCCACTCTACTACAGCCTTGACTTTGTTGGTATCCATGGAGAATCCCTGCGGGGAGATTACATACCCCAGGGAAGGTGACCTGCTGGACCTCGAACTCGCATTTTTCCAGCTTGGCAAAGAGGTGATTTTCCCGCAACTTCCTGAGGACTTGGCGTACATTACAATAAACCTCCAAAGATGGTGAGTAGATGAGGATGTCATCAAGGTAGACAATGATGAACTTTCCCAGGAAGTCACGGAGGACATCGTTGATTAGGTCCTGGAAGACCGCTGGTGCATTGCATAGTCCAAATTCCATGACAAGATATGCATAATGTCCTGAGTGAGTGTTAAATGCTGTCTTCCACTCGTCACCTTCCTGGATTCGGATCAAGTTGCCCCGCACAGGTCAATCTTGGTGTAGACTTGTGCTTCTTTAAGCTGGTCAAACAGATCAGTAATCAGTGGGAGTGGGTACAAGTTCCTAATGGTAATGGAGTTGAGTCCCCGGTAATTAATGCAGGGCCGGAGGGAACTGTCTTTCTTGCCCACAAAGAAGAATCCGGCCCCTACCGGGGATGTGGACGGTCAGATGAAGCTCTTAATAGGAACTGTCAGACATGAAGAGGATCAGTGAGGACCCCAGCGTACAATGTTGCCCTTGTCCCAGTCTATGACTGGGTTATGTCCCTGGAGCCACGGGTGACCGAGAATGATCCCAACGGATGGACAGGAGATAATCAGGAACTCCAACTGTTTAGAGTAAATCTGTATAGGAGCTGTGCGCTTCAGGATCCGACCATCCGTCAAAGGTTTCCCATCTAGACCGCAAGTAGTCACAGGGATGTCCAGGGGTAGAGCAGAGACCCCCAGATGGGATATAAGATCAAAGTACATTAAATTACCCGCGGTACCACTATCTACAAAGGCAGAAAGCTGGACTTGAGCACGTAGCATGACAGGAACAATCAATGAATTGGTGGAAGAGAATAGCGAGAACCCCAACCGGACCTCTTCCTGATCCGGCTGGGTTAGGCATTTCCCGACGGGGATACTTTCTTGGGGCAATTGTTTGCCCTATGGGCCTTACCACCGCAGTACAGACATAGGTCCTGAGTTCTCCGACGGAGCTTCTCCTGCTGGCTGATACGGTAGAACCCAAGCTGCATTGGTTCATCTTCAGGCTGTGTACCTGGGTGTGCAGAGGCAAGTTCAGAGCCCAAGCCTGAACCCCATTCCGCCAGCCGCTCCCTGAGACATCTATCCAGGTTGATGGCCAAACGCATAAGGCCCTCCAAACTCTCAGCCACAGGATTTTGCACCAAGGCATCTTTGACAGATCCTGCGAGGCCTAGACGGAACTGACAACGGAGAGCAGAATCGTTCCATTTACAGTCTATGGCCCATCGGCGGAATTCTGCGGAGTATTCTTCTGTGGTGCGGCGACCTTGGCGTAGGGCCCGTAGCTTGGACTCTGCAGTGGCGGCCCGGTCTGGGTCTTTGTATAGTGACCCCAGGGCTTTGAAGAAAGCATCCACTGTTTGCCGTGCTGGGTCATCTTGGAGAAGACAGAAAGCCCAGGCCTGGGGGTCCCCTTGCAGAAGCGTGAGGATAAATTCAACACGTTGGTACTAGGACCCGGATGCATTAGGGCGTAGCTGGAAGTATAGTTTACAGCTTTCTTGGAAGGTTCGGAACTGATGTCGATCCCCAGAGACGCGGTCAGGCAGATGAACCTTTACATCAGTGGTGATTGGTGCAGGAATAGCTGGAACATTTATAGCATGGGGTAAGCTGAGAGCAGCGATAGCTTGATCTTGGTGATTAACTTTAGCTGTGAGGCCTTGGATGACTTGACCCAGGTTGGAGACCTGGGTAATCAGAGTTTTAATGGCCTCGGTAATGGCAGGATCCATGAGGCAACGGTACTGGTCGGCTATAATGTTACAGTCAGCCAGGAGGATTCTCACCGGGGCGCGTAGTCTGTACCAGCACCAGGTCTTCGCTAGAGCCTCTGATGGTGAGGATAGTCTGGGCTGCTGGTCTGATAGGTCGTGGCTCCTGGCGATAGCCAACAATGACTCTGCCGGAACCCTTGCACAACAAGAAAACAGTAGGCATACAAGATGTTAAGCAGGAACCCAGGCATACAGGATACTGCTGGAACCCACGGACCAGATACAGAACTGAGCAGGGTAAGTATGCAGGAAAACAGCAGGAGGTGGCTACAATGTTGTAAAAAGCGCACCACAGACAGAGTCCGATGGACTGACTCACACCAGGCACTACACACTGGAGATGGACACAGTAGAGATAGAAACAGAAGAGCTACGCAAGGTGAGATGGAGAACACCAAGAGACTAGCACTAGGACCCAGAGCTTGGGTCAGCAAGCTGCAAGAAAACCACACAGCAAAATACACACTGCAGAGATGGTACACACAGCGGTATACACACTGCAGAGATGAAAAATACAGTGGCACAACAGAGCTCTGAGTAAATGGAAAACTCAGAAGAGCAGGTACAGTAAGTGAGAGATAGAAAACTTACAGCACTCAGCAAGGAGGACGCAGTACTGGACAAAGGAGCCCAGCTGCCAGTGCGAGCAACAAGGTACTTGCACTGCACACTGAGAACCACAGACAGGGCAGAAAACAAGACAGAGGCAGGCAAGGGTAAAAGAAGGTAAACAAAGAATAAACACCAAACAAATCCAAGGCAGATGCATAAGGAGAACACACGATCAAACGCAGGCAGGACGCAGGAATACACCAGACGCTTTAGCCGACAGGGGAGTGTTCCCGGGTAAACTTATTTAAAGGACCTCCCACCAATCAGCATCAACCCCAGGCCAGGGAGACTAATTAGCAGACAGCTGAGTGAAACCAGACAACTCAGAGGGAAAACTACACACCCTGCTAAGATCTTCTCCTGCTGCGTGTAACAATGGGAGCCACTGGCTACCCTTGTCCATCCTTCCAAAGCCCTGTAGGCTCCAGTCCACATCCTTTCACCTTCCTGACAGCCTTTTCCTGTGGGGAGCACAGAACTTTTTTTTTCATCTCTATTAATCTTTGCTTAGATAATGATTGAAATACCATCAGTTTGTCAAAATTTTCCAATTGTGCTGATGCAGCCTCATCCACCCTTTGGTTACCCAATGATACAGTGTCTATCTTGTATTTGTATGTATCTATATAATAATGTATTAAGTGCTTACAACTATTGCCTGCAACAATTATAACATTATCGTGTGTGTGTGTGTGTGTGTGTGTGTGTGCGTTAGGGAATATAGCTCTAATGGGGCAGGGACTCATGTGAATGTTATGCTATTTAAAATCCTGTTAAATAAATAAAAATAAATAAATAGTGTGTGTTTTAACCATTTACTAAACCTAATATAAGAATACATTTTTGCATGCAATGTCCACCTAATACATGAATTTTATATGTTATTCATGGACCTGATCCAGAGCTGTGTTTACACCTATTTTTTAGGTGTAATCGCAGCATGTCGTAGCATGGGAGTGAGCACAAAAAAAGCAGACTAATACAAAGTGACAAAAGCCATTTGCCAATTTCCTATTACATTATAGAAGTAGTCAGCTGCCTTTGGAGATACCAGGTAGTTTGTTCAAATAATTGGGAGATCTGCTGTTGTGTGGTGACATCCAAATGATCAATGTAAGGACCCCATTTCTTATAGAATCTCTCTACTCCCTTTTCTGTATCGGGCAGAGTTGCCCTTCTGTCAAAATACATACTTCACATTAATAGGCTTTTAACAGTACTTAAGAGAGGAGATGCAGGAGAGGTCCACTGGTTTAGAATAACCTTTCTCGCCAATGTCACTATCATTATAATAATTAGGATCAATTCAGAGTTATGAGGACTTAAGTTCCACCTGCCAAAATTTGCGCACAGTAGTGCCAACGGATCTTTCATGAGGGATAAAGAGAAGGTAGAGTTAATATATTGTACCACTTTATTCCAGAAACTATCTATTTTTCTTCACTCCCATAAACAGTGAAAGAAAGATGCCCGTTCCTTTTTACACTTCAAACATGTACCTGTCTCTCCAAGAACCATATGTCTTCTTTGTGCTGGTTCCATGTAGGCCCTATGAATTGTCTTAAAATGCACTTCTTGTAATTGTGCGGAGTGTAAATTACGCATCACTTGTTCATATTGCTTGAATAGCATGGTTGTTGAGTTTACAAGGGGGATATCAGTTTTCCATCTAGTCACGGTGGACAACCAGAGTTTATCACATTTGAATGTTAGTAACTCATGTTGCAGTAAGCGAGTTTTGTACTTATTAG
>WWET01005646.1:43139-60781 GCA_011038615.1 Limnodynastes dumerilii
CCCATGTTTTATCCTTTCCATGTTTATTTATATCTGCATTTTCCCTGATTTATACCTTTTTTATTATTATTTGTATTATTATCATTAATAAATCTTTTCATTTTAATATGTCCAACACCCTTCTTCATGTTAGAGATAACTTGTCTTTATCAATCTCATTGTTATTTTAATTCTATATTTTTGCTCCCCTGCTTAAGTTAGCCACATCACTTTACAATAGCTGACCACAAGAAACCCCACGTGGCAGCGGTCTCCTAAGAGACAACAACAAGGAGGAAGCACTGTCAATCAACAGCACAGCTGGAGTCCCATATGACTGCCCCTTTAAATTTACCGCCAACTCAGAGGCTGGTAATCTCTGCCATTCTCAACTACAGTACAGGAGCGAGAATCTCCAAATCTTATCCCTGAAGAAGCCCTGTTACAGGGTGAAACGCGTAGGGTCGGAGTTAGCGGTGCATCAGACCGCATAGAGATCTCTATTCTACTCGCCCTACCTGAAGTTTGTTTACACCTCCGTAGTGCACACGACAGGTGTTTCTGTGCTATCCGACTCGGGAGCACACAATAAGGCAGAAGGAAGCGGCTAGGTTATAGCCGCGGGGCCGCCGACAGACTTTCTTCTCTCACAGTCACAGCAGAAGTTTAGCACCAGCACAGCTGCAGTGCCGCTGACGGTGGTCTCCGGGCTTAAGACAAACAGCTTACAATAAGCTGAGCGGAGCTGACTTAACGGATACCATTACCCCTCTTTGCTGACTACAGCACAACGGAAGGTATAGGACCTGCTAGCCAGCTGTATTTAAAGGACACTTCTGAGAGAGGTACTCTCCTACAGCGGTCGAATATCGTGTCTAAGAAGGACCAGGACCAGCCACGGAAGAGGCACCCTTTCACACTTCTCTTACTCTGAGACTGCATTATACCCCATTCTGTATGCGCATACCAACGGTTCACCACGGTATTTCTACCTGTTCTGTTTGGTCTGACCTTTTCAGAGTTTAAATCCCTTAGCTCTGACAGCGCAGCACTAACAATTGGTAATGCTGTAACTCTTTTTTGCCACATAGCAGCACACCATGGTCTGCTTTATGTATGGACAATACTGACCACAACACATGTGTACATCTCATTGGTCATTGTACATGTTACTAGTGATCCACGTGAATTCAGCCATACAGGGATATCCCCTATTGGCTTATGTTTCATGCTTCTGACTTATGTTTATGCTTAACAGCACATTGTGTACGTACGTCATTTATACCTTATTGAATAAAATTGATTTCCCCAATTACCCATTTACCAGCGCCCTAGTGCTATCCTTTTTCCTTCCTAATTTGGGCTTGTTCCTTAGCTCAGGGGTCGGGGTAGCCCCCTATAGTTTAGCACACTAGTGGCAGCTACAGGTATTTTCCCTTGTCTGTGGGACAGCGCTTTTCTCCACACTTCCTAATGATGCTTGTTTACTTGAACCAAATCTAAAAGAGTCACATATCAATGGGGATAATGCTGTAAAATTTAAGAGAAAGTCCCCCTTTTATCCTTTGCAGCATAAAAGTAGCCCTATTGAGACTTTCTATAGAACTACAACAGAAGGCTTCAAGAAAATATGTGACAAAACATCATCATCACTTAAATATAGGGATAATTTAACGGGCTATTAAATAATTGATAACAGATCCCTCCATCATTGTCAAGGAAGCTGACAAGGGTGGAGGGGTGGTCATACAGGACACCTCTGATTATCTAGTTGAAGCCAACAGGCAAATGTCTGATGTAAAATTCTAAAAATAAACGATGGATGAGCGCTAGGGACTATGATGGCTATACAACTCAAATTGCAACTAAAGAGAAAAGATAAGGAGGAGCCCAATAACTGGGAAAATGAAATTAT
Source organism: Limnodynastes dumerilii (assembly GCA_011038615.1). NCBI lineage: Eukaryota > Metazoa > Chordata > Amphibia > Anura > Limnodynastidae > Limnodynastes > Limnodynastes dumerilii. The sequence continues at coordinate 45,034 of WWET01005646.1, forward strand.
AAACAGGATAAAACACAATATAAAAGTAATAAAATGAAAAAAAATATATAGTAAGGTATAGATAGATGCAGTAGTAGTAAGCAGCAAGCTAAGGGTAAGTGCCAGCACCCTAAATAAACAACATATAAAACCAACAATATAGCTGCGCTATAAATCCACTGCACCCATACAAAACCATAAACAGACTGCAACTCACTTAAAATGAACACTTTATTTAAGTATCAACAGCATATGCAAAATTAAATATACAATATATGTTACAAACTGTGGTGAACCACTAGTAGATACCCTGAGGTGTTGAGGAATATAACAGGTAAATGCTAAATATCCTTGTTGAGGTAGTAAATTGGGAGTGAATATTCAGACCTAAGATTCTGCACCTGCTGATGTTGCAAGCTGTTAGGCACAGTGTATTTGATGGTTAAGGCTGACCGATGCCTAAGCTGTAAAATGAGAGATTAGATCAGGTGGCAGGATGGTATATAAAATGCAGACAAAAAACGGCAGAGGAAAAGGTAATTACGGTCTTTGTTACCAGTAGGTCCTGGATTGTAAGTTCAACCGATTGTGTTGCAGTATCTGCCAAAGTGAATTCCTCACATACAGCTGGTTTCACAATTTATAAAATGACGTAAACCAAATGTTTTTTTTTAGTCACAAATGATGTCACAGAGGATGTACAGTGCATAACGTAATTGCACGTAAGGCAGACAGAGTGCCCGCATTTAAAAGTACCTAAAGGTTTACTTGGAAGCCATGTTGTTTGTTTTATATCATTAGGGGTATTAGAATGACATTTGTTCTGATAGAAGTTGGGTGAGAGAAAATTCTTTAGAAACTGAGTGGAAACCCAACAGAAGTCTACCAGCGGCAACTTAAGGGGATCCTCGACAGAGCCACCTCTGTGGAGATCATCACCAAAACCGAATATGATTTTCTGTTCCAACAACATCCTATAACTCCCACCTACTATCACTTACCGAAAATACATAAATCTACCTCTAACCCACCGGGACGTCCCATTATATCTGGTATAGGTTCTATCACTTCAAATTTATCTTTATATGTAGATCATTTTTTGCAGCCATTGGTAGTGTCGCAGAGGGACCACTCTAAAGACACCACCGATTTTCTCAGGGCACTCAGGACAACCTATAATTTCTTTACCTGTGACGTGCAGGCCCTATACACCCACATTCCCTATTCAGCAGGTGTGGAGGTGGTGGGCGCATGGTTACAGAGAGTGGGCTCCCTGCGACACACCAACGTTTCATCTTGGATTTAATTTCATTTATCACTTAATTTTTTCTTATTTAATGGAGTTTTTTATTTGCAAATACTTGGCACAGCAATGGGAACCAGGTTTGCGCCGAGCTTTGCGAACCTATACATGGGAGCCTTTGAAGACTCTCATGTGTGGGGAAGCGGAGTGGGCGCAAACCTTGTTCTCTACAGGCGTTATATCGACGACCTGTTTTTTATTTGGGACTGTCTGGTGGAATCCATTCACCAATTCATTAATAGTTTAAATTCTAACAATTTTAATCTTAGTTTTACATCTAATATTTATCCCACAGAGGTGGACTTTCTTGACGTTTCCCTTAAGATTGCCGAGGGTAAGATTATGACATCCACATATATGAAACCAGTGGATGTCAACAACTTCATTGGCTTTTCCTCTAATCACAAAAAGTACTGGAAAGAAAACATACCCAAGGGACAGTATAGACGCTTGAGGAGGAACTGTTCCACTTTGGATAGTTTCCTACCTCAAGCGGAATCCCTTACACAGTCGTTTAAAGATAAAGAATATCCAAATTCTCTCTTAGAGGAAGCCATGCAAGAAACCTTGGCTCTCAAAAGAGAAGATCTCTTAATCTATAAACCACGGGAGAATAGAAATAACAAAAAATCGCAAGGTGATTTCCTTCAAAACAAGAGTCTTACATTTGTCACTAAGTATAGTAACGCAGCTCATAGGATTACTAAAACAATGAGAAAAAATTATCATATTCTAGGTTTTGATCCTATTCTCAAGATAAGTTTACGCAAGGTACCGAGGGTGGTATTTAGGAGATCAGACAATTTGATAAACATGTTAGCTCCTAGTTTCTTCAGTTCTAAGGGGGGTAATCCTAAATCTTGCAATAGTAAAGCCAATTCCATTCTAGGTAATCCTCAAATTGGCTGTTTTAGATGTGGAAGAGGTTGATGTATAAACTGTTCTCATATTCAACACAGGTCAAAATCCTTCCAGTACAATTCTACTAAGGAAACTTTCCAGATCAGGAATTTTGTCAGCTGCACAAGTTCCTATGTTATTTATCTGTTGTCATGCCCTTGCGGCCTACAGTATATGGGCCACACTACAAGAATGCTAAAAAAATGCTTCTTACTGTGACTGTAATACAGATTTATTACACCATATATTCTGGACTGTTGAACTTATTTATAACTTACCTTGACTTTGCAGATGCTTTTTTTCTATTCTCTCTTCTCTGCTCCAGTTCTGGGTCCTCTTCATTTTACTTTTACTTTCACCTGCTTTCCCTCGAGGCTGCATTGTGGAGGCTGTCTGGGAGATCTTGTCTGACATTGTTCTGACTCATTCACTCACTTGACAGACAGCAAGCAGAACGAATGAGTAATTCAGGGAGCTCAGTGTCTTAGTCTCTCCTCTCTTGAGCAGAATAATCTAAACAGAAGCTGCAGGAGGGGAGAAACAATAGACAGGGATGTTTTTTCCACTGGGCAGTTTGGGCTAGTGCCAAAACTTGTGCTGGGCTTTGCTGAAGGGCCCCTTGATGTGTGGGGGGCCTTGAGCAATAGCCCAAACTACCCAGTGGAAAAGATGGCCCTGAGTAACGGCTGGTTTAATTTATTATTATTCTGAATGGACTGAGGTCCTGTGCACAGATTCACCATCTGCACAGAGAAGAGCAGGGGGAGTGCCCTGTTCTCCTATGTTAATTATATGGGATAGCTAATTCCGTACGTTAAACTCTATTGCAGAGGCTATGCACGAAATTCATTACTGGATTTATTTATTTATTTATCAAAGGTTTTTATATAGCGCTCACAGATTACGTAGCGCTTTACAATGTTACAATCTTTATAACAATAGAGGAAAGGGTGTCTATAATGTGTGTAGGTGGGGACAGGAGAGTTGTATAATATGTGTGTAAGTGAGGAAAGGGTGTCTATAATGTGTGTAGGTGGGGACAGGAGAGTTGTATAATATGTGTGTAAGTGAGGAAAGGGTGTCTATAATGTGTGTAGGTGGGGACAGGAGAGTTGTATAATATGTGTGTAAGTGAGGAAAGGGTGTCTATAATGTGTGTAGGTGGGGACAGGAGAGTTGTATAATATGTGTGTAAGTGAGGAAAGGGTGTCTATAATGTGTGTAGGTGGGGACAGGAGAGTTGTATAATATGTGTGTAAGTGAGGAAAGGGTGTCTATAATGTGTGTAGGTGGGGACAGGAGAGTTGTATAATATGTGTGTAAGTGAGGAAAGGGTGTCTATAATGTGTGTAGGTGGGGACAGGAGAGTTGTATAATATGTGTGTAAGTGAGGAAAGGGTGTCTATAATGTGTGTAGGTGGGGACAGGAGAGTTGTATAATATGTGTGTAAGTGAGGAAAGGGTGTCTATAATGTGTGTAGGTGGGGACAGGAGAGTTGTATAATATGTGTGTAAGTGAGGAAAGGGTGTCTATAATGTGTGTAGGTGGGGACAGGAGAGTTGTATAATATGTGTGTAAGTGAGGAAAGGGTGTCTATAATGTGTGTAGGTGGGGACAGGAGAGTTGTATAATATGTGTGTAAGTGAGGAAAGGGTGTCTATAATGTGTGTAGGTGGGGACAGGAGAGTTGTATAATATGTGTGTAAGTGAGGAAAGGGTGTCTATAATGTGTGTAGGTGGGGACAGGAGAGTTGTATAATATGTGTGTAAGTGAGGAAAGGGTGTCTATAATGTGTGTAGGTGGGGACAGGAGAGTTGTATAATATGTGTGTAAGTGAGGAAAGGGTGTCTATAATGTGTGTAGGTGGGGACAGGAGAGTTGTATAATATGTGTGTAAGTGAGGAAAGGGTGTCTATAATGTGTGTAGGTGGGGACAGGAGAGTTGTATAATATGTGTGTAAGTGAGGAAAGGGTGTCTATAATGTGTGTAGGTGGGGACAGGAGAGTTGTATAATATGTGTGTAAGTGAGGAAAGGGTGTCTATAATGTGTGTAGGTGGGGACAGGAGAGTTGTATAATATGTGTGTAAGTGAGGAAAGGGTGTCTATAATGTGTGTAGGTGGGGACAGGAGAGTTGTATAATATGTGTGTAAGTGAGGAAAGGGTGTCTATAATGTGTGTAGGTGGGGACAGGAGAGTTGTATAATATGTGTGTAAGTGAGGAAAGGGTGTCTATAATGTGTGTAGGTGGGGACAGGAGAGTTGTATAATATGTGTGTAAGTGAGGAAAGGGTGTCTATAATGTGTGTAGGTGGGGACAGGAGAGTTGTATAATATGTGTGTAAGTGAGGAAAGGGTGTCTATAATGTGTGTAGGTGGGGACAGGAGAGTTGTATAATATGTGTGTAAGTGAGGAAAGGGTGTCTATAATGTGTGTAGGTGGGGACAGGAGAGTTGTATAATATGTGTGTAAGTGAGGAAAGGGTGTCTATAATGTGTGTAGGTGGGGACAGGAGAGTTGTATAATATGTGTGTAAGTGAGGAAAGGGTGTCTATAATGTGTGTAGGTGGGGACAGGAGAGTTGTATAATATGTGTGTAAGTGAGGAAAGGGTGTCTATAATGTGTGTAGGTGGGGACAGGAGAGTTGTATAATATGTGTGTAAGTGAGGAAAGGGTGTCTATAATGTGTGTAGGTGGGGACAGGAGAGTTGTATAATATGTGTGTAAGTGAGGAAAGGGTGTCTATAATGTGTGTAGGTGGGGACAGGAGAGTTGTATAATATGTGTGTAAGTGAGGAAAGGGTGTCTATAATGTGTGTAGGTGGGGACAGGAGAGTTGTATAATATGTGTGTAAGTGAGGAAAGGGTGTCTATAATGTGTGTAGGTGGGGACAGGAGAGTTGTATAATATGTGTGTAAGTGAGGAAAGGGTGTCTATAATGTGTGTAGGTGGGGACAGGAGAGTTGTATAATATGTGTGTAAGTGAGGAAAGGGTGTCTATAATGTGTGTAGGTGGGGACAGGAGAGTTGTATAATATGTGTGTAAGTGAGGAAAGGGTGTCTATAATGTGTGTAGGTGGGGACAGGAGAGTTGTATAATATGTGTGTAAGTGAGGAAAGGGTGTCTATAATGTGTGTAGGTGGGGACAGGAGAGTTGTATAATATGTGTGTAAGTGAGGAAAGGGTGTCTATAATGTGTGTAGGTGGGGACAGGAGAGTTGTATAATATGTGTGTAAGTGAGGAAAGGGTGTCTATAATGTGTGTAGGTGGGGACAGGAGAGTTGTATAATATGTGTGTAAGTGAGGAAAGGGTGTCTATAATGTGTGTAGGTGGGGACAGGAGAGTTGTATAATATGTGTGTAAGTGAGGAAAGGGTGTCTATAATGTGTGTAGGTGGGGACAGGAGAGTTGTATAATATGTGTGTAAGTGAGGAAAGGGTGTCTATAATGTGTGTAGGTGGGGACAGGAGAGTTGTATAATATGTGTGTAAGTGAGGAAAGGGTGTCTATAATGTGTGTAGGTGGGGACAGGAGAGTTGTATAATATGTGTGTAAGTGAGGAAAGGGTGTCTATAATGTGTGTAGGTGGGGACAGGAGAGTTGTATAATATGTGTGTAAGTGAGGAAAGGGTGTCTATAATGTGTGTAGGTGGGGACAGGAGAGTTGTATAATATGTGTGTAAGTGAGGAAAGGGTGTCTATAATGTGTGTAGGTGGGGACAGGAGAGTTGTATAATATGTGTGTAAGTGAGGAAAGGGTGTCTATAATGTGTGTAGGTGGGGACAGGAGAGTTGTATAATATGTGTGTAAGTGAGGAAAGGGTGTCTATAATGTGTGTAGGTGGGGACAGGAGAGTTGTATAATATGTGTGTAAGTGAGGAAAGGGTGTCTATAATGTGTGTAGGTGGGGACAGGAGAGTTGTATAATATGTGTGTAAGTGAGGAAAGGGTGTCTATAATGTGTGTAGGTGGGGACAGGAGAGTTGTATAATATGTGTGTAAGTGAGGAAAGGGTGTCTATAATGTGTGTAGGTGGGGACAGGAGAGTTGTATAATATGTGTGTAAGTGAGGAAAGGGTGTCTATAATGTGTGTAGGTGGGGACAGGAGAGTTGTATAATATGTGTGTAAGTGAGGAAAGGGTGTCTATAATGTGTGTAGGTGGGGACAGGAGAGTTGTATAATATGTGTGTAAGTGAGGAAAGGGTGTCTATAATGTGTGTAGGTGGGGACAGGAGAGTTGTATAATATGTGTGTAAGTGAGGAAAGGGTGTCTATAATGTGTGTAGGTGGGGACAGGAGAGTTGTATAATATGTGTGTAAGTGAGGAAAGGGGGTCTATAATGTGTGTAGGTGAGGACAGGAGAGTTGTATAATATGTGTGTAGGTGAGGAAAGGGGGTCTATAATGTGTGTAGGTGAGGACAGGAGAGTTGTATAATATGTGTGTAGGTGAGGAAAGGGGGTCTATAATGTGTGTAGGTGAGGACAGGAGAGTTGTATAATATGTGTGTAGGTGTGGAAAGGGGGTTTATAATGTGTGTAGGTGAGGACAGGAGGGGGACAGGAGAGTTGTATAATATGTGTGTAAGTGAGGAAAGGGGGTCTATAATGTGTGTAGGTGAGGACAGGAGAGTTGTATAATATGTGTGTAGGTGTGGAAAGGGGGTTTATAATGTGTGTAGGTGAGGACAGGAGAGTTGTATAATATGTGTGTAGGTGTGGAAAGGGGGTCTATAATGTGCGTAGGTGGGGACAGGAGAGTTGTATAATATGTGTGTAGGTGTGGAAAGGGAGTCTATAATGTGTGTAGGTGAGGACAGGAGAGTTGTATAATATGTGTGTAAGTGAGGAAAGGGTGTCTATAATGTGTGTAGGTGGGGACAGGAGAGTTGTATAATATGTGTGTAGGTGTGGAAAGGGGGGAGAAATACATACCATGCGTGTAGGTAAAGAGAAGGGGGAGTGTCTAATATAGGTGTAGGTGAAGACATGTGGAGTGTACAATACTAGTATAGGTAAGGGTAGGGGTAGTTGGACTGGGGATATGTATAATATGTGTATTGATGAGGACAGGGTGAGAATTAATATGTGTGTTGGTGAAGACAAGGGAAGTGTATAATATGTGTGTAGGTGAGGACAGAGGGAACTATAATATGAATGTATGTGAGGACAAAAGAAAGTAATAATGTTTGTCTATGTGAGGACTGGAGGATTGACATCTGTCATATGGCCTTAGCAGCAGATAAACTCCATATATGAGTTTATGAAATTAAAGACAATGGTTTGTGATATTAATGTAAGTAATTTAATGTGTGGGGACAATGGAAGTATATATATTAATTATGTAGTGAAGGACAGGCAAAGTATATACTATTAGTACAGTAAACCAATAACAGGGGTAGAGGAGAGAGTTCCCAGTATGTTTTGTTGTTAAAACAAGATGGTGGTCCCTTACAAAAATCAGTATTTTCTGTTATTTGTTTCTTAAAGATCTTTTAACATATTAGGAATTGGTGTTTGAGCATAACACTGCTGTGAATGAACATCTCTCTCTTCATCCAGGGCTGGTTTGCTGGTAGAAATCTTGCTGTGTCACAGGTGACCACAAAATATTTCCTCTGGGTTGATGATGACTATTTCTTTACCAACGACACTAAAATTGAAAAGCTGTTAGATGTGTTAGAGAAGACTGACCTGGATTTGGTGAGATTCTATCATTGTCTCTTGTATTTGTACAATATTTTGACATTTCTGTTTACATTAAAGTTGTGCAATTTCTTGATATTTTATGTGTATCAAATTTTCTTCAAAATACCAATTATTGCCTATAGAATATTTAGCTTAGTTTTTTGTCATGATGCTGTATTAAACAAACTCAATTTTTTTCTGGCTTTTAAGGTAAACCATTTAATCCTAGGGAAGGCTTCTGTACTAATATGTAAATAGCATGGTGTCACATCTGACACTGTACTCTATTGCACTGCTTGTTCTACTGCATTTTAGTGGCATCATTTTCATCCGCTTCACATCTCTACATCACTGATAACAAGGGGCAATAATCAGAGCACTCATGGGGCCAGATATACTACGCTGGAGGAAAGGAAAAGTGGAGATGTTGGCCATAGCAACCAATTCGATTTTAGCGCACACATACTGTATGCTGTATTACATACTGGAAAATGTTAGCTAGAATCTGATTGGTTGCTATGGGCAACATCTCCAATTGTTCTGTCCTGCAGCTTAGTAAATCTGGCCCATGGAATCCTTGACCAGCTATTTGATGGCACACTAATCTTAGTAAAATTACCAAGCAAATCTCCAAGACACAAATATATCAAAAAAATAACTACTGAATTCTAATAGTACAAAGTTTTAAAAGAAAATGCAAACAAATAGACACAGTGTTTACATTCATATCACAACACATTAAACATGTAGGCAAAATATTTACATATATATGATAACAATCAGGATGTGAATAGAAGTGCCAGCAAAGAGAATATCAGTGCTTATATAATACCTCACAGCATGCTCCTGGACCCGCTAACTAAGAAAAACCAGAACCTGTCCTTTATCTTTGCTGGCACTTCTATTCACATCCTGATTGTTATCATATATATGTAAATATTTTGCCTAAATCTTTTTTTGTTTGCATTTTCTTTTAAAACTTTGTACTATTAAAATTCAGTAGTTATTTTTTTTATAAATTTGTGTCTTGGAGGTTTACTTGGTGATTTTACTAAGATTAGTGCACCATTAAATAGCTGACTCAGGGGTCACATTTATGTGTTCCTTTTTTTGGCATTTCTAGAGGATTCTTTCAGCTATACATAGGTTGCACCTCCCAGATGGGGGAATAATATCTTATTTGATTATAACTAGTGTGGTAGTGTTGCCCTTTTTTCCTGTGATGAAGTTATAACATTGCCCTACACACATAGTATATAGTAAACCGAGAAATTTAAGATTAAGATTATAAAATGTTTTTAAACACACACTCTGCATACACTATACTATTTTTTTTCCTGAATAGCAAAATATGTTTAAATATGGTATTTCAATTAAAGAATACATAAATGATAGTACATTCAATTATAAAAAAAAAAAAAAAAAAAAAATTTAACCTTGGTGCATTACATCTCGGCCTGATTGTCTATACACATCTGTTTGTATGTTTCAAATGAGTGCAAATTTTCAGTACGATCCATCCGGAGTTACTAAAGTCAGATAATGTCTTGATAGGTCACACCCACATTTCCAACAACAGATCTGCACATCTACTGTGCTAAAACTAAGGTCTTTTGGCAGCAGACTAGTTTGGTCCCACCTGAAGCCTAATTTGTTCAATCTAAAATCCAGCTATGGCTAAAGACCAGTGAAGTTTGATTCAATGACTTCATATTTGTACATTGTAGTAATTTTATGTCTCTCTTGTATTTAATCTAGGTGGGAGGCAGTGTTTCAGGTAACCACTTCAGCTTCAAGCTCTCTCAGGTGGAAGGTGGGGATGAAGGAGACTGTTTACATTGGAGAGCAGGGGGGTACCATGCAGTACCAGATTTCCCTAATTGTGTCTATGCTGCAGGAGTGGTCAACTTTTTTCTGGCTCAAACAGACCGAGTTCTAGGTGTTGGATTTGACCCCAAACTAACCCGGGTGGCACATTCTGGTAATTGTTATCTCGTGCTTATTGATATGTGTTATAGTAGGCAACTTTATATGCATGTAAATTGTGGAAGGAGAGGTTCATGGAATTAAATGGCCAATGACTGACACTCTGCACACACCATTCACACCTTCTACGAAATAAATAGACTGACACAATGCTTTCGATTTAGGGGGGGGCATAGATTTATTGATTAGAATTACAAGGACTATGAATTTGGTATAAGAATAGGTGGCAAAATAGCAGGTGGGGTGAGTCAGCCCCAAAACTGGTGATGCAACTCAAGAGGACAGACAGCTCCTGTCCTCGGAGCTCACAGAACATGGTTAAATACTGTCACTACCCCAATCATGGTGCACGGCACAGGGGGAACCGCGCCAGAAGATCAGGAACCTGCCACGGGGCTTGTTATACCTGATGTACATTCAAGAGGCATTCCATGCCATGTCTACACTAACTCCTTTAACATGAGCAATATGAAATGTTGACTCCCCCACTGCTACCGCCAACCTATGCTTTGTCTAAAAAGAAATACAACATTAATCAAATCTTAAATGACTAAGGGAAGGGAGGGTGGGAGGGAACGATTTTTTTCTGGAAAAAATGCAAGAAAATGGCAGCGGGAGTTTATAAATCCCCCAGTGCCCCAGCCAAACACCAAGGCTTAACCTGATTGGATGACCCAAACTTGACCTAAAAATGGCTACTGGTGTGCTGCAGAATGCAAGGGCTTTTATGCTTAAGACAGCTTTAGTTTTTTCTACTGTACAGTTTCAGTAAGCGTCCCTGACAGATTAGCAGAGCCTGCTGGACCAACTGATTAGGTTTAGGTTACATATTATATTAGAGTGGTGGAAGATTCATAAGCCATCTAAAATATACTTCAATTCATATGCTGTTATTCACTTTTCTTTATCCAGGGTAATCTTCAGGTATTAAAGGAGAAAGTGAATACGTGGATGTCAGTGGTTTGCACTGGAAATAATTACATGATAAAACAGCACTAGGGCAGGGGAATATGTTGACTATAGATAATAGTATTTTATGATACTATTAATGTAATAATATTACTTATTATTAATATTATGCAATAATATTACTTTGCCGTTGCAGAATTTTTCATTGATGGTTTGGGACGTCTTAGAGTCGGATCATGTAGTCACGTTGTTGTTGGACACCAGTCAAAAATAGATAATGCAAAACAAAAGGAAAAAATGAAAAAGTACAAAGTATTCAGAAAAAATGATGCCGAATTAATCAAAAGCAAACTTGGGCTGCTTTACTTCAAGAATAGGTTAAGCTGTTTTATAAAACACTGAGCTATGTTGATCTTCTTCACTCATTCTTCAAGACTGACCTCCAGGAACTTCAAACTACATTTTAGGGGACTGAGTAGGAGTAGGAGTAACTGCACAAAAGGTGCAAAACTGTATCAATCAATGTTGCAATGTAAGTGGTGTAAATTAATTAAAAATAATTTGAATCCAGGAAAAATGCAGAGATTTTGAAGGTTGTGCACAAATACTAAACTGTTTTTTTCAACTTTAATTTAGAGTTCAAGCACTAGGATAAGGGAAATTTAGCGCTGCAGCCTATAATGAGATCATGGTGAGGATGAGAAGTTTAATAGGGAAAATTGAGCTGTGGGGTAGGTAAGTAAAGTCAAGACGGTTGGGGGGTGGTATGGGTATACAAGTTATTAATGTACAAGTATTAAATTGGTGAAGTAGGTTGAGGGTACACTTGTAGTAATAATATGTCCAGGTCTGTGTATATAGCTTATGGTATCTGGTGCTCCTCGTAGTTAGGGGGAAAATGAGAGTCTTTCTGTAGTATGCCAAATGATGTAATAATAGCATGGTCCTGAAAATAACAGTGGGCTGCGGTGCTCCCGAGAAGAGGTGCAGGTGCAGTTGTTAAGGCAGATATGGGAGAGGTAGAGAAGGAGAGAAACACAACAAGCTGCTACTGTAGTAATTGATGCAACTGACACAGGTGTGCAAGTAAGTTCTACTCACACTGTGCTGCTGGTCAATGTGCTTGTAACCACACACGGTGGTAAGGGTGCCGCTACGCGTTTCCTGGTGCCCAGCAGAAAGTACCTCTTCTGTCCGGAATCCTGGGGCTGCCAGCAGTCTTCTCTGGTGCTGCAGTTGAGCTCTAATGTTTGCAGCTGCGTGGTTCCACCTGTGCTCTCTTTCCTGTCGGCTGTTACGTATATCCATCTCTACCGGTGGCTGTCCGGGGTTACGGATGATTCTCCCATCTTGTCTGCTCGGCTATTCTGGGGAGCCAGGTGTGTATAAAAGAACAGGGCACCGCTACTCCGTATACAAAACTATTTATTCAAATATGTTTCTTCAAATAAACAATGTTTGATAAAAAACTCAACTTATTTCGTCACTCCTGGGTGACTCTCAAGAGTATGGTTCCATGTGATGACCAGGGGTATATATGGGGGAAGGGGTGTGGTATTCAGTAGATGGGCAGCGGGGCAGGAAATGGGTAGGTCTGATGAGTGTATGTCTGAAAATTGGGGGCTGGGGCTGGAAAAAACATCAAAGGATGGTATTCACTTCCAGGTCTATTTTGAGACCTTTAGGTGATAGTGTTTTGACTTGATAGATCCACTGTAACTCTCTTTTATTAATCAGTTTAATTTTGTCGCCCCCTCAGTATCTTATCAATTGAAATAAATTCTAGATGTTTTGGTTCCTGATTGTGGGTGACTCTAACATGTCCAGAGACATTATGTAGGGTATATCCTTTAAAGATATTGCAAATGTGCTCTGCTGTTCTTATTTTAAGGAGTCTAATCATCCTACCTATATAGTGTAATCCACAGGGGCACTGTAGTAGATAGATGATGTTTTTAGTGTTGCATGTTATATGATGATTAACCCTAAAGTTGCATCCCGTGGTGTCTGATATGAAGGATGTGGTGACTTTTGTCTTGTTGTAGCCAAGGGTTTTGCATCCTTGGCATGAGCCACAGTATCATGAATCCCTTGGTGGCATTAAGCCAGGTATGTTGTGGTTCTTCCCTAATGTGGATTTTGACCAGTTTGGATTGGAGGCTTGTTGCTTTTTTGAAGACTACATTTGTCTCGTCTTTCATTAAGATTGTGTTTGTTCAGTGTTTGTTCAGTATCCTTTGAATTTGTCTATTATTGCCGTTATATTCTGTAATGATAAAGGTTTTTTTTCATCTGGGGGTTTGCGTTGTAGAGAATTCCTGTCTAGATCCCTTATTTCAGTATATGCTTTCTCGATGGATTCTGTGTTCTATTGCTTCTCTATAAACTGTTGTTGCAAAGTTGTGCTCTGTGTATCATAGTCTTGTAGATTTGTGCAGATTCTTCTTAACTGGTTAATTTTACCTGTGGGAATGTTTGCCAATCACCATGGGTGGTGGTTGCTGGTAGATAAGATGTAACTGTTTACATCAACTTGTTTGTGAAATGTGGTGGTTTCAATGTTATTGTTATGAATGTGGTTGTCGAAATCTAGAAATTCTACTCTTTGTGTACTGTAACTTGTGGTGAAAATTAAATTTTTATTATTATTATTGAGGTATGTGATGAACTGGGTAAGAGTGGTTTCTGTGCTCTGCCAAATGAATAGGACGTCATCTATGTAGTGCCACCATAGGATCAGGGCCACGCCAAAATCATGCGAAGATCATATGTGGTAATCTTCCCAGTGGCTCATAAATAAATTTGCATAACTTGTTGCGAACCGTGTCCCCATGGCAGTACCTGTGTGCTGTATGTAGAAGGAATTACCGAACCAAAAATAGTTGTTTTTGAGTATAAACTCGATTCCCTGTAGGGTAAAGTCTTGCTGAACTGGGTGCATTGAGTTATCTCGTTTTAGGGTGTGATGGCTGCTGTCAAGTCCTTGTGTTTGGTTTATAACTGTATATAGTGAGATAACACATGTCTTCCTGCCATTGGATCTTGTCAAGTATGTTGAGAATTTCAGTCATGTCTCTGATGTATGATTTCTATTGTATCATGTAGGGCTGTAAAAATTGATCGATATATTGAGAGAGGTTGGAAGTAAGTGATTGTTTTCCGGATATGATTGGTCGGCCTGGGGGTTGGTTTTGTGTTTGTGTATTTTTGGTGGAAAATAAAACATTGGAATCTTGGGGTTCTTATTGTTCAGAAATTCAAATTCTTGTTTGTTAAGAATGCCTCTTTTGTAACCTATTTTTAGTAAACTGTGTAATTTGAGTGTCATGTCGTTAGTGGGATCTTTGTCTAAATGTTGGTAAGTTTCAGTATCGCCTAGAATACGACTGGCTTTCTTGTTGTAGGCTTCAGTGTCCGTTATGACTATCACCCTCCCTTGTATCAGGTTTAATTATTATTTCCCTGTTGTCCATAAGTTCTTGCAATGCTATTATTTCTGCTTTATTTAGGTTGTTTTTATTGTTGTCAATTTTCCCTATTAAACTTCTCATCCTCACCATGATCTCATTATAGGCTGCAGAGCTAAATTTCCCTTATCCTAGTGCTTTTACTCATTGTAATCTGTCCATTTGGGAACAGACCAAGGGAACAGCAGCTTGCCCTATTGCATACTACGCCAACACCCCACCCTAAATTCAGTGAGAGCTACTTTATACCTTATCTTAATTTAGAGTTTAGCTACAAAACTTCACCTTTCAGTTGATTCTGGTTGCACATATTACATATGCTTCCCCTGCAGTTAAACATGGTTTGCATAGTTTGCCCAGGAACAGATTTTTCCCTTTTTTTTTTGGTGTTTCTTCAAAACTGAGATTAGCCCTTAGATGTGTTTGTATAATATAACAATTACATTACAAATTAAATTTATATTTATTTAAATGTTTGTATTTGTTTCATATCATTAAATTGCAAATGGCATAGGCCCCACAAGATACGGAGACCATAGCTGCATTTAAAAGGGAACGTGGTTTATTAAATTAACTAATTAATTGGGCTGAATTAGAATTGATGTCTAATGCTGTGACATTCAGCAGTTAGAGGTGGCCCAAGTAGCACGGCAGTGAAAGGTGGCCCAAGTGGCAGATGGGGGGGTTTAACTTAACACTTAACCTTAAACCCTAAAACATTGGCACCTACGGCAAACTGCCTTACCCAACAGCAACCCAATCGTGAAGCTCACCCCAGCACCTGGAAGGTGGCTTACACACGGACCCAACCGCTAGGGAATGGTGTCCTCGTAGTTCTCCTGGGTTGCTACCACCACAGCGGAGGCATGCTCATGTACCAATGCCAAGCACCTCACAATTAACGAGGGCCCTGAGGAAATCCTTAACAAATATAATGTTCCCCTCGTTTCCCCTCTAAAGATGCCCAGTGCTATATTTAATTTCAGAGTGTGAAATACTAAAACCACCCATACCGGAGAGAAACCTAGCCATGGTGAAGTTAAGCTTCTTCTTCTTCCGGTCGATTTTCAGCACATTATACGCCCCTTGCCAGTGTAGCCTTGAGATCATAAATGACCAGGCTATCAACATCCGCGGGAATGTTTCATGCAAACCCACAATGTCTGCTTAAATACCTCTCCATGTACCAGGTGGAGTGCTTGGTTAAATCATAGAAACATAGAAAGTGACGGCATATAAGAGCCACATGGCCCATCTAGTCTGCCCATTTGCTTATTGAAAACTATACTGACCCTAGACCCTATTTACCCTCAATTTGGTTTACAATTTAGGATACCCTTATATTTATCCCAAGCATGTTTAAATTGTTCTACTGTATTGGCCTCAACCACCTCAGATGGGAGAATATTCCACTTATCTATCACCCTTCAGTGAAGTAATTTTTCCGCACATTTCCTTTGAATCTACCACCCTCCAGTTTATATTCATGCCCTCGTGTTCTATTAC
>WWET01005646.1:66000-76105 GCA_011038615.1 Limnodynastes dumerilii
GAGTTTCACGACTTGGCTTGATTTGGGAATCGGAGGAGCCCACCAAGGATAATTCATCGGACACTGAAGGGGAATTCTCGGCACCAGAGACCAGTGCTAACTCACCATCTGCGGACACAACGCCCACACCTGACTGCACTCCTGACAGTTCTGGAAACTGGACATCTGCCTGCACAGGTCCAACTGACTCCGTCTGAGGTCTGGAAACATCAGTACCTGGAACAATAGAAACATTACTGGCCTGCACCGACACCAAATTCACATTATCCTTAGTAAACTGCGACACACTTCCAGCTGGAATGGGGTTACTTAGCCCCAGATTAAATGCCTGACCTACAGCAGGGAGCCCTGAAGAGGATAGAAAAGGTATTTGTCCCTCCTGCCCAACCAGGGTTGACCACATGAGAACCATTGTAAATTGCATGGGATAGTTTCCTAACCCACTAGCCTGTGGGTTATGTCCGCACCGTTTGTGAGTATAATTATCGTTTCGTTAACATTACTGCATTGAATAAAGCTGTATTACACTATACTGCTCTTCTCACGCTCTTCATTCCTGCAATGCTGCACCCCACCGCGATGCCATCCTGAACCGAAGACCGGGAGGCGAACCGGACGGACACAGCAGAGGGAGACTTGAGCACAGCAGCACTCCGGCCAACATCACAGAGCCGCACTGCATGAGCCCACGAAGACGCACCACCGTTACAACAGCGGCGGAGGCCAGCACATCATTCGACTATGGCAAACTAGGACTGTGAACAACGAACTGTATATCTATACCAACACTGTGTATTTGGATACTCACCTGGTTAAGGCCTTGGAGGCCACGGACATCATACTTTGCCCAGTAGATAATTACCACGTCTGTGGGCAACCCACAGGACATAGATTACTCTGGGACACTTATTACCCTGTATACAGTCTATCTGTAAGTGTGCCCACTGTCTATAGCAATACACACTCCCACCATACATACGGGAGGAGACCATGGGGGGACACCAATTATTGAGCGCCTGAATAAGAACAATTCTTTTTGAATTTTCACCCTTCCAGTATACATTGGGTAGGTTGGTGGATACCTACTGTATTCGGGCTTCCCTAATGAAACAAAAAGGAATATTTTGAAGTGAGCGCCCTTCCCACATATGTGCTGAAAAGCACATTTAAACTGCTATCCTAACCCACTAGCCTGTGTCCAACCCTGGGGAAAGAAATAACCAGGAGGAAAACCCCACTGAGGAAAAGCAGTAGCACCCCCTTGAAACTGCTGTCCCATCCCTGCAACAATGGATCCTAGCTGATGCATATGAGGGACAAGAAGAATCAGGGGAAGTTGCCCTATCTGCAGACTCCTGTGTATTAACCTCAGAGATTCAGATATATTTGAAGCTCCCCCTCCTAGTGAGGGGGAGCTTCCAGCCATGGACAAAGTGCAGGGGGGCCTGTTCTGCTGCACCACCTCTCTACCAGGTGTCCCTTCTGTCCTGCTCTGTTTACCGGTCTTAGACCCACTCATCAGCGTTGGTGGGGCTTGGGCTACTATCGGAGGCTCACCTCGGGCTACCTGATGCCCACCTTGAGCCTCCGACACCGCTGCCTGCATCAGTGCCACGGAACCTGGCTGTGATCTCTTCCCTGTACCTGGCGGGGGCAGAACGCTTGTGCACTGGCCTGGACATACTGGTCAAAACGGTGAGCTGGCGGAGACAGTGGGGAACAAAGTGGGGCACCGAGCAGGTAATAAAAGGAATAGGAAATTGCAGTGACAGAGATGAGAAAGAATTTAAAATATAAGTAAAGTTAAAGAATAAAAGAGGTAAGTAAAAGAGATTGCAAATGAGGAATTAAGAGAGGACATAATTAAATAGTGACATGCAATAGACAGCAAAAAAACTATCATAAAAAAGTCCACAGAGTACTCAGCCTTCCACTGAAATTCTCTAATGAATGTGAACGCTGCTCCCCACCTACAGATAAAAATTCTTAACTCACCTGCCTGGTACTAAAGTGTGGCCCTATCTGCCATTTATGTGACTGCAGCTCTATGGGGTCTTTTGTCCCTCTTTTTCTTAGAAATAACATCTACTGCCCAATGTTTCATCCCAATGTCCTGCACACAGCCTCATGCCAGATCTTAACTCAATAGTTTTGGGGAGTGGAGACACAAGGATCTTGCTTAAAAGCACCCTGGGTATAATGCCCAGCCTCTTCTTCTGTCTGGAACTTACCCACCCACCCTCCCCTTAGAATGTATGAGACAAGGCTTATGAGTTGGTGATTCTTTGTATTCATTCTTCGGATCTGGTTGGTATTGATCCTAAGAGGAATGGTGGCGAGAAGGCAGTATGGTTGAGCCAAGTCGTTGTCTTCTCCGTTAACCTGGTCTGCACCGTGTTTTGTTTTATGGACGGGCCCGATGTGCAGTGGGGTTAACCGGGAGCAAGAAGGCAGATGCCAATAGAAGTGGGGTACATTTCAGGCCCCCACTTTGTGACTATTATCTAAGCATGGCTTAGATAAAAAAGGAGGGTAGATTACAGGCCACCACTTTCTCTAAACAAGGCTTAGAGAATTATGGCCTGCATTGCCATCTTCCTCCATATCCGGTATGCTTTTATACATTATAAAAAAGTACCAGTCAGCACTAAAGCTGGACAATTAGTAAGAACACATTGCTTAAAAGTAAAAAAGTTTATTACACATCTATGTTAACAACACACAATATGATATGTTAAAACTATCAGCTAGTAGAGGAAAAAAAATAAATCAGACCATAGAGAAAGGTTTTGCAATTCAACAGGATGAAAGGTTAAAAAGGAACCGCCTCAATTGTTACAATATCCATAAGAAGTACATTAATTCCTGTATGCAAATGACAGCGAATATGCTCCAATATTCTCTGGTTGTTGTTATATAACGAGTTGTGGGTTTGTACACTTTACAATGTGCACTCTGTCTAGGGACCATCTGATTAGAAGATTGAATAGAGTCTTTAGGCAGGCACAATATGAGTTAAATTAAAGTTGGGAGACAGAAATACTTTGTAAGTCTAATTAAGTCTTTTTACTGGGCACCAGTGGAGGAGTGGAAGTTATACTTAAGTTGATCGATAAGCAGGTAATTATGGTACAGAGCAGTGCAGGTGTATGGATCCAATTCAGTGAACTTATACCACAGCCGGAATAACGCCCACGGGAGCGATATCAATAACCTACGTGCACTGTGTATTGGCCCGTGTTTGTCATTCACGAGCTCAGCGCCGGTCTGGAAATGGACCACGCCGAACCAGAGGTGCAGAGTCTAACCCCAGACCAGGTATTCACCAGAGCTCCTGATGGTGGGGATGGATTTGGCTGCAGGAAAGGGGCAGGTTGCGGCCCTATGACCAAGCACACAGACGCAGAGACAGTGAGACTGGATCCACGGACAGCAGGAGTAGTAGCTGCAGGAAATGCTGGGAGCATTAGTGCAGGTAGTGGAGACACTGCACCTGAATATGATGACAGGTGGAGCTGTGCTGGAATAAGGAGACACAACAGAAGTGAAACCAGGGATGATGAAATAATGGAGCTGGACACAGAGAGAGAGGCAGGAACCAGCAAGAGAAAACTGGAGGCACGATGAGATCCTCTAACTGAGGAGTGAATCACAACCAGGAACCAGGGAGCCAGAGCACACGAGCGAGCTCGAGGACACGAATCAGCAGAGGAAGGCAATCTGTTGTTCTGACAGGGAAGTGATGACAGGCAGGCCCTTAAATAGTGCAGGTGAGAGAGGAGTTTCACAAGGTAATCAATAGCACCTGTGACATGCCTGCAGCAAGTGCACACCAGCAGTGTTAGAACTGAAAGGAGTCATGTGAGTAGAAAAGGTAAACAAAGGAACTATAAAGTGCAGAGAGGATATCGCAGAATCATGACAGTGTTCCTCCGATTGTATGGAAGGTCATGAGCTCTCCTAATAGCCGCTCATATGTGCATGCAAATTTTCGCCTCTTCAGGTGCTCCAGCAGACAATAAAATAAAGAAAACGATCTCCAAAAAGTGCACAATACCTATATGCAAAATAATTCCTTTGTGTTAAGTAGCAGTCCTTGAGCCTTTATGCTTTTCATAGTTTCGAATCACCGTTTCATCAGAAGGATTTTTGATCTAAGGGCGAAAAGCTCCTCCTTTTATGGGACTTCAATTAAACTCCAAAGAATAAGTAACTTCCACTCCTCCACTGGTGCCCAGTAAAAAGACTTAATCAGACTTATAAAGTATTTCTATCCCAACTTTAATTTAACTCATATTGTGCCTGCCTAAAGACTCTATTCAATCTTCTAATCCTATGGTCCCTAGACGTTGTAAAGTGTACAAACCCACAACTCGTTATATAACAGCAACAATTAAATATTGGAGCATATTCGCTGTCATTGGCATACAGGAATTTATGTACTTCTTATGGATATTCTAACGATTGAGGCGGCTCCTTTTTTACCATTCATCCTGTTGAATTGCAAAACCTTTCTCTACGGTCTCATTGAATTTTTTTTCCTCTGGTAGCTGATCGTTTTAACATAACATACTGTGTGTTGTTTACATAGATGTGTAATACTTTTTTTTACTTTTACGCAATGTGTTCTTACTAATTGTCCTGCATTAGCGCTGACTGGTACTTTTTTATATTGTTTCTTTTTGAAGCCCTTGGGCAGAGAGCCTCACTGGTTACTAGCGCTTTGGACAAGAAATATGAATTTGGGAAGGTAATTATCCAGTTTGTGGCCATTTGCCTTGTTTTTATACATACATATTTTTGATTGTTATTGATATATTCATATTTGTTATTACTATTTATATTTTGTTAATAAACAAGGACTCGTTTGAATCCTTTTTTGCAACCAAAAGTCTCTTCATTGGGAATTGGGTGGGGCGAGGTACCTGGTGGATGGGAGTTAGAAGCTAAGCCGACTGACTAAACGTTAGCACATTTACTAAAATTACTGCACTACTGTCCACCTGGATTTCTTTTCCCCTCTCACAATGGATGTATAATGGATATATAATTTAGCCAAATGTATGTTGGTCATATTACTTGGACAGCTTCCAATGATGAGGGGACAATATCTAATTTAAGTATAAAGAACTATAGAGATTTCAACAGCACTCTAATACACAGTATCCCAATATCCAAAAAAAAGTTCACAGTACTTCTATGTCCTTAAATACAAAACTTAAAAATATCAACATTAATTAGTGTCCCAATATCAGAAAGAAATTTAAAAAATCAAACAAAAAAAACCTGAAAAAATAATATATTATTCACAGTGCTTCTATAGCCTTAATCCAAATCTTCCTAGTGTCAGGGGAACTTCAAAGTCTTAGGGGAACTTTATTCACAACATAGCATGTTCTTAAAGGTGACTGCAGCAAGGAGATAAATCCTACTCACAATATCTTTCTCTTTTTATCTTTGCTTATCAAAAAAGGCCTTTCTCCTCTCCTCTCCAATTATTTTTAGCAAGTTCCTGTTGTATATAGGGAGAAAGAAAGTTCCAAACATAGTGTGGTATGTTCTTATAAGGATAACCACCACAATAAAGATACACTACTCACAATTGTAACCTCTTGTTGTTATTGCACATCACATGTATCCAATCAACCCAGGTAGTTCTGTTTTATATACAAGACGGTCTCCTCTCCTACATTCCCCCTTCCTTGCCAATCAGCAGAGCCCAGGGAAAGAAACACAAAACGGGTTCAGAGACCCTCATGTAGCTCGTCACTACAAAGACAGAACTCTATACATAAGGGGCCTGATCCAGAGCTACGATGGTACACTGAGCGGTCTTACGCTCAGCGTGCCATAGCAGCACTCCCCCCAAACTCCCCCTTGCCCCAGCGTATTAACACTCGCTTATGCCAGCTGAAGGTTACCCTAACTTCAGCCGGCATAAGCGAGAGTTAATACGCTGGGACGGCAGCGTTGCTACGCTAACGCCATGCTCCCAGCCTCATTACCCTCCCTCCCCCTGCCTACCTGCTATAACTGCAGCATAGTAATAGAGGGGAACACCCCCTTCAATGTTACTATGCTGCTGCTACGGATACCTGATCCATGCAACATCTGCCCGGCGCATGCGCAGTTTGGCTTCTAAGCCGATCTTACGCTTACGCTCGTGTATTACCAGCGGGCAGTGTAGGGCTGGATCAGCCCCAAGGTATCCAACTCACCCTTTACTCCTCTTGCGACAAGAGTCTTAATAAAGATTCCATTTATCTCTCATTACAGACTCCATGTGTCTTTCTTAAAAAAAATCACAACCTTTATTCCATCACATAAAACGTACAGTTTTTTCATAATATAAACTCTTCCCACGATAAACTTTCCTATGCTCGGCATAACAGGTCAGAGTGTTGTCCACTCGAGATGACCAACTAAAAGCACAGAATGGGCCCAACTACGCTGTACCACGAACTAAACACTTACCCAACTAGAAGTCCCGCCAAGCTGAACCGGACACCGCCACCCACAACCTACGCATTTCGACTGGAATGTCTTTCTCAACCTATGTGTTTTGACATTCACGTTTCGCACCAGACTGGTGTTAGCACTGCACAGAGGAACAAAGGAACACACAGCTGACACACACTGGCAGCACTGCAGAGGAGGATCTCCCAGCTTTGCTTAATTTCACTGTGCTGCTTTAGGGTTTCATGACCTCTGTCTGGGGTGGTGATGGGGGACTCTGCCTAGGGTGGCCAGAGACCTAGTAGTGGTCCTGGAGCAGAGGAGAAGAAAGTCCATGGCAAATACTCCTGCATTTACAGAGCTCTAAGAAAGTTGTCAGAGTCTGGCAGCATAAGATAGCAATCAGCTCTCCATGTATGAATGTTAAGCACTGTTTATAAACACAACACCAGCAGCTAAGAGTCAGTAGCAATGTATGTATAATTGTGCTCAGCACTGCTACACAGACTGCTGAGCACTCTTTTAACCTAATTTATGAAAAACAAAATGCCGCACTCAAAATATTTAGAATCCTTAGCGTTACAAAGATAAAAACATATATTAAATAAACAAGGGAGTAACAGTGGGACAGAATGCTAGGTAAAATAAATTATAAAGAAATATATTCAAAGATTAGATAACTCATGCATTAAACCCACTGGTGCTACCTTCTCCTCTTATATATAGATTAAAGGCCAAAAGAGAAAAAGATGAGGAATTGAAGGTGCACTAGCACTCCAATATTACAATGGAAATTAATTATAAAATATATACATTTTATTGATTGAGATTAAAAATTGAAATTTGAACTATTTTCCATTGTTGATTGTATTTTATTTACTTAGTAATGGACTAAGGATAATCATAAACACAACGGCAGCAGATGCCAGTGAAATATAAAACCGCATATAATTAGTGAAACACAAAACAATGAGTGAAAATAAAAACAAGTGGGGGTAATGTCAGAGGTAAACTTCATTGCTCTAGTTGCTGCTGTAGAGGGCACATATTTCCATCCATACTTTATTTTTCCTCTGCATAGGGTGCTGGCTGATTGGCACACTAAACATTTCCTAATTTTACAGCGCATTGTTCTAACAGTGATTATTGAAAACTTTATATTAGTCTGCCGTCATTTTGGCATATATTGATATCATCAATATCATTTATTATCAATATCACTTATTGCTTATGCTGCTGTATTTTTATATATTCAAGACATATTTTCTTTTAATTTGTATGGAGTTCTTCCTGCTTATTTTGTAATGAGGGGTATATTTGCTCCACATAATTAATATTGAATTTGTTATCCTGCCAACTAGTGTGCCTATACCATTCAGCTTTTAAGATGTTAACTACTAGTTATATTTTGTACCCCTTAATTACAAAATAAGCAGGAAAAACTCCATACAAACTAATAAGAAAATATGTCTTAAATATATAAAGATACAGCAGCATAAGCAATAAGTGATATTGATAATAAGTGATATTGATAATATCAATATATGCCAAAATAACAGCAGACTAATATATAGTTAGCAATAATCACTATTAAAACAGTGCACTGTGAATTTAAGAAATATTAAGTGTGCCAATCAGCCAGCACCCTATGCAGAGGAAAAATGAAGTATAGATGGAAATGTGTTCCCTCTACAGCAGCAACTTGAGCAATGAAGTTTAGAGGTAAATGTGCCAAATACAACAGCACATACTAGGCAGCTCAATAAATTAAATAGATATTTATAAGAAAGTGCTAACAATGTGGACAACGGACATTAGCTCAGACAGCCCCCATGTGAACGCCAACGCGCGTTTCACTCTGAAAGCGAGCTTTCTTAAGGTCTTTCTCAACAATGGAAAATAGTTTAAATTTCAATTTTTAATCTCAATCAATAAAATTTATATATTTTATATTTAATTTCCATTGTAATATTGGAGTGCTAGTGCACCTTCAAATCCTCGTCTTTTTTTCCTTTGGCCTTCACTCTTTTAACCTGACAGCCTCTGACAGCTTGCTTGTACATGTTCAGAGCAGTCGCTGGCCGGCGACCACACTGTACAGATGCATGACGGGGGTAGACATGTCGCCAGAGATGTCCCTAGATTTTGCGGGGCCCTAGGTGAAAAATTAGAAGAGCCCCATCAAACAATCTCATGTTAACTCTATATGACCTAGACCGCTCTAACCTACTGTTAGACCAGATCTTTTTGTCGATTAGGACAGGGAGGGACAGCATGCTGGCCTTGGTAAAAGCGAAGTGCAGGTCGTGAGGCCGCTAGTGTGTCCCGTTTATTAGGGTTAGTTTCCTGCTACTTTTCGTTAGGGGGTCCTAAGAGCGTGTTCTTCTACTGTGTGAGCTACTTATATGGCAATTGTCTTTTTTCCCTTGCCGTCATTTGGTATACATGTACCTTGGTCATTTGTTACAAAATCTTTTGATATATTTCGCCTTGAGCTGTCTTTTATAATCATATATAATTTTTAACGTGTATTTATTAAAGTTTGATTTTTTATTTATCCCATCTTTTTGCATTCTGAGAATTTAATTATTACATATTTTGGGACTAATGCACTTCTAAGCAGCTGTCTTCTCTGGGTCACGTCTTTTGTGCTCCATTTTTTCCTTGCAGGTGGGCATTCATGAGATGTGAAATATGTCAGCTGTCCAATCAGCTCATGGCCATGTGATTCAAAGCACACCTGCTGAATATGAGAAACGGAGCTCTGTAAAATGGAACTAGACTTGACAATAATGACAATGAAAACATATAGGAGAACCAAAAAAAAGGGAAATGATACTATAGCGGGGAATAGAAGATTCAGGCAGTAGGTATCATATATAACAAAAAAGATAAAAAATCAAAACTTATAAACCCTATTTAAAGTATAAACTCTGATAGTGTGTGTGGAAAAAAGATTCTTAAAAGGGAATGAGCATAATAAGATTATATTTACCTAGTCAGGAATATTATTCCACAGGAGAACTAAATTAGAAATATTGACTAAAGAAGGAGGTATGGAAACAACAGACCTCAGTAATAGAAACTATCACACACATAAAAAGATACATTAATTGCATTCCCAAGTTGGAGAGTATTTTCAACATAGATAGATAGATAGATAGATAGATAGATAGATAGATAGATAGATAGATAGATAGATAAGTGATACCAAAGAATTAATTAAATGGACACAAAAAATATAACTATATATATATGACCAGTGTGTGAAAAATTATTTATTCTGTATATAGTGAAATTAAATGATAGTGGTCATAAGTCGCAGATAGTTATAGATAAGGAACATAAGAGATGTTCTCGTTTAAACCCCTAGGATAGATGAAATCTAGTAAAAAGATCCATCGAGTCTCTCTTTAATATCTCCCCCCAAAGATCCAATGAGACCCTCTCAATCTCGGTATCAAATTGTTCAATTTCCTCCTTCATTTTAGCAAAGGGAGGATTGAAAATCCTCCAGGGATTCATGCTTTTTTAAGTCATCACTTGCTCTGCTAATCTCCTGCTCTAATTTAGTTAATACCAGTTCATCATGTTTTATGAGGATAGTAAGCAGATCAACAGAGCATTTTATCAATATGCCATCCCAATG
>WWET01005647.1:17876-32893 GCA_011038615.1 Limnodynastes dumerilii
TCTTAAATAAACGCTACTACGTCACTTAAGATCTCAACTGACAGCGTAGAGTTAGGGTTAGTCAATGGTGGTCTAACTTTAAGATCCACCGCTGTTTGCAAGGGAAGTGACTGTTTATGCAGTGGGCTGTAACCTGCTAAGATCTTAACCTTAGATGCGTATATTTGCGATCTTTTCGCAATCGCATCTCTGAATCAGCCCCTAGATGTGCATGCTATTATTTTTTTACTATTATTCTAGTAGGAGGAGGCAAATATTTTATTGCGAAATGTGTTTATTTAGTGTTAACTGGAGGGGGACAAATAATATTTGCAGTGAGAATCAAGGTTATAATTTATTTTGGGTAATACACCAGTTAATTTAACAGCTATAATAAAGGCTAGTCATTTACCAGTAGGTGAGTATTGTGTAGAAGAGGTTTATTTGAAGGTAAACTCATCTCTCCTATATAAAATATAGTTATTTTTTTATAATACTGTAACTCACCAGTGTTTAACTCTGATTAGGATACTGTATTTATAATCCTTTCGATTATTGCTGTAGATACCATACTTAATTTATGCAAACGTTTAGTTTTTTAAATATTTTTTATATGTGTGGAGCAAGACTACCATCTACTGGACAAACTCTGAAACGCAAGCAAAACAGGGTTTACATTTTTATACATTTATTTTTAATCAGCAATATAAAAAATTCTACATGGTATACTGGTTATCAATATATTTCAAAACATATAACATTTAAATATTTACCAGGCATGTATTATGTCTGGTGA
This sequence comes from Limnodynastes dumerilii, assembly GCA_011038615.1. Lineage (NCBI taxonomy): Eukaryota > Metazoa > Chordata > Amphibia > Anura > Limnodynastidae > Limnodynastes > Limnodynastes dumerilii. The sequence goes on from WWET01005647.1 coordinate 18,652, forward strand.
TACAATATGTACTGCTCTGTTTCCACCAATATAAAAAAAATCTTAGCAGTTTATTTTCAGTGTGGTAATTAACTACTGGATAGCACATATTTTAATGTCAATACACACATCATTTGATGAAGTAGACAACTATACTGAAATAAATGATGGAAAGTAAAACTATGCAAGACTCATAATATAATAATGGTTTACAAATATGTGTTTAATGTTCAATGCATTGGACTAAATGACACAGCAAACCTTGAAGTGAACAAGTCAGCCAAAAGGGATGATGAAAAGCAATGACTGGAATAGTACACTCCCGCTTAAAATGATTGTGTCTGATCAATGACTCTGTGTGTTTTCAGTAAGCACGGAAGTCTGGCAAGTGAGAGGAGAGTGAACTCCCATGTCACTCCCTGTTCGCATACAGAGTTCTGGACAGAGTGTACACAAGATGGAAGTTGCTCACATCAATTTATAGGTTGACGCAAACAGGTGCATGAAAGGCAGGGGTAATCTGCTAGCAATAGAGACACAGGACAGCCAGGAAATGCCCCAACAACACTGCCATTAACCAGTAACAGACTATACTATATAAAACCATATAAAACACAGAAATGTCCGTTACACTTATTTGCAAATATATAATAAGCCACCAGCCACCATCGAGGCCTTTCTGTTCATGTTGGTCCTAACAATGAGAGTCCAAAACCCTACCTTTAAGTTCTCTGCAAAGATCTGCATTCATCCAAACACAGATCTGTGCAGAAGTGCATACTGCCATCTACTTCACTCCATCTACATGCCAATTCCTAGTTCTTTTGCCACCCCATCGGACAGAACTGCTGGCGTATGAAACTTAGTTCGGTACGCTAGGAAATTTGTTGCATAACATCTGGCGTGCGCATGTGCACTGTCAGAAAAACACCTTCGCAAGCAGCTTGCGGAAGTCAGGTGTTAATAAATCATGATTTTTAAAGACTGCATGTATGCGATCTATGCAAGGCTACCCAGATGGAATACATTTGACCAAAAGAACAGTATATGATGTTCATACATTTGAAAAGTACAGTAAAGATGTTCTCTCTTGATGTGTATTGACCTAAATTTTCACATTTCCACATACTTGAATCAGCATATTTAAGGTAAGCAATGGCTATTAGTCATCCATCCATGTTAGTGGCTACAATGTGAACTCATGGGCCTGATTCAATAAGGAATTCGCACCGCAATAGACGGGAAAAAGTTCACTGTGTGCCTTTTCCCGTCTATTATGAGAATGCTGATTTTTATGCGCGTTTCTATGAGATGCGAATAAAAAAAAATAAAAAAATTTGCACTGCAAAATACTGCCACCAAACATTTGCATATCCCTTTAAAATATTTTGCTCAGAAATTTGATTGCTTCCAACACAGATGTCTGGACCTAGTCGTAAATTACCAAGCTTAGACTTAGGGCAAGATTTACTAAGCTGCGTGTTTGGAAAAGTGGAGATGTCCATAGCAACCAATCAGATTCTAGCTGACATTCTCAAGTATGTAATAGGAAAGTAAAAGCTAGAATCTGATAGGTTGCTATAGACAACATCTCCAATTTCCAAACCCACAGTTTAGTAAATCTGGCCCTAAATCTTGCTTGGATGCTGAGGGACAAAACTTCTCACCTTGTTCTCAGTCTCTTGTAGGACAAATTGTGCAGTGTTACGTTATAAAAGAAGGACAGTATTGTGCTATTAAACCAGGCAGCAGGCTTCTATAAGAATATAGCTATAAGAAATGTATGTAGGGATAAGAAGTTAGTGCCAATGGGACCTTTCTGTAAGGTTGGAAATATATCCAATGATTAAAGCCAAAATTCTAATCCAATGATGAGTCTTGAAATTTATGGTGTCTTTTCTCCTTTCACTCTACCAGACATAATGTAAATAAGAAAAACAAAATACATTTATTAGTACAAAAGAACAATAAAAATAGCAAAACAACAAAATTCAAAGTCTATATCCCAGTCCAGTAAAACGACAGCATGATGAGAGCGAGTCCTAATGATGGAAGAAAGTCCCGGAAAAATTGCAGGCCACTCGATCATCAGCTGGGTCTCTGATCTGAGGTTGATGACGTCGCTTCTGTGGTTTCTAGGCACTGGACTGATGCGTTTCGGGCGGTCCGCCCTTTCTCAAAGATCTATCAGCTGTCTCATAAGTCCTCCTATTTATTCAGGATCAGCGATAATCTATAGTTCCTTATTGGATAATTGCAGGCATCTAACCTGTCCTCCATAAAGGCGGGACCTGGTTGACCTTATTAATGTATTGATAAATATTACATGTTCCATAATTTAATGGTAAGTTGAAATATAGTGCTTGTCATATGTCACTTGTCATACCAACATATGCCAACCTTTATCTTTGGTGGTGGGAGAGGGAATATATTTTATCTGAACAAATTGAAATTTACTCTAAGCACATTGCGGTTTGTCTATATTATATTTATTGCCTGATAATATGAGAGGGGGATCTACCTTTATTTCACCAATTTACAGATATTGGGGTAGATCCAGAACTACGTTTGCAACACATTTCCTCGCGTAGCGTATTTACACGTGCGTACCTTCTATACACTCCCCTTGTCACACCCCTTGAATGTACGTATTTTGTCCAAGATACGCTTTCCAATCCAAACCCTAACTTTTGGCAACGTAACCGATGTGATCCGCTCACGTACGTATGGGCAACACGTATTTACGCAGCTAAGCACGCCCATACTGTACACTTTAAATACAAACCCCCGCCTACATAACGTATTTCAGACGTATTTTTGTGAAACGTAAAATTGGCACGCCCACATGTAAGTATTTACGGGACATATACGTGAATGGCCCATGCGTTCACATTTACGCTACGTTACTGAGTGTATTTTCTATGGTGCGCATGCGCAGTACTTACTAAAAGGTGATTTTACGTCTCCGTCACGCGTAAATTCGCTCACAAGCGTTGTTCTGGATCTGGGCCATTCTTATTGCAAACTATTTGAATTTCAAGTTGACTGCCACTATCAGTGAGTCCAAGCTCAATTTTCTTGATTTGACGATCATCTAAGATCCAATGGTACCCTCCGTGCAGACTTTTTCATAAGGACACAGCTACAAATTCAGTGTTCCATGAGAAAACACACTTTCCTTCAGTGCTAAGAGGAATTCCCAAAGGAGAGTACTTTAGGACACAATGCAATTGCTCCTCTCAAAGTACCTTTTTACAAAGATTTTAGTAACTATCCAACAGATTGACTCATCATGGTTATCCCCAAAAACTTTACAGAAAGTCTAAGCTCAGGCTTGTTGAACAGATAGGGCCTCCCTGATGATACGGAATCCAGGACATCTGCCCTCCAAGGCAGAGTCTAGTTGGGGCCTGATGCTCACTCACTTAATGGTAAGGACAGACTTTAGTTGCAGGCACATAGCCGGTTGCAACCTCTGGTGGCAACTGCTTAACCCGTAGTAAGTATAGGATTGGAGCCTGGAGGCAAGTGATTGAGTAACACAATGAAAAAAACAGCAACCCTATAAAGAGAAAGAATAGTTTAATCCCAGACTACAGAAAGTTTGCCCTACAATATGGGGTAGCCAGCAGCAGAGTTAATGATAGGTAGAGTAGAGGAGAGGTAAAACTACACAAGACTGGAAATCAGAGATACTGCTAAATGATGACCAGACAGGTCGATAAACAGGATAACCATCACACAGAGAAGTGCCATATGGAAAAAACACAAGACACCTGAGAAGGAAGACTATGGAGCGTATGTAGAAATATACTCACACAATATAGATGCTATACCTTGTCCTCGTTAATTTCTTGTCCTCATTACTTCCCACCTTCTTTCTATCTCTCCCCTTATTCATCTGGTCCTACACTCTTGTGTGACAGCGTGTTTCACCCAATATTTAAACACAATACTTGGCACCATATGCCACAGCTGGAGAAAAATAAATTGATTTTCCAGAAAACTTTCATACATATCCATTTATCTAAACATCCATACTGTCAACCCAATAAATGTACTAGGTCTCAAAATGTGATAAAATTAAGGGATGCACTTATAGAATTCAGGGATGACTATAATAAAGTTAGAAGGCCAAATAATTCTTGACTCAGGCATGTGATCTACTGAACAGTCTCTGTAATGTAAAATACAGTATGTTGGCATGACCACACATCTGTTTAAACAATACTTATTAGAACAAATTGACAATATCAGAATGTGGTCTTAATTGTATACACTTGACAATGGTTGCTAAACATTTCTCAAAAGTTCGTCATGGTAATCCCAATGATTTGACAGCCTTCATTATAGACAGGATACATCTTGGCATATTGAGAGGAGAGTAGATGTAGACAGGAGGAAAAGAGAGATGGATTTTTGGCATCATTGGGTTCCTTATGGCTCTCCGTGTTGTGAAACTACACATCCCAGCATGCTTTGCCAGGTATTAGTTATATCTGTGTAGTTAAAGCATGCTGGGCAACCCTCAGGTTGGCCAGGCCTGGCTTAAGGGTTTAAACAAAAACAACAGCTATATAGCTTTTCTTTAAATCCCCCTCTCTTTTAAATTAAATATCATGTTGGAAATTGATATAAATATGAAACAAATAAATATGAAATATGTTCACTATATTTTTTATTAATAATAATTATTATGCATACACTAAAAATGGAACGCTAAGACTCCATTCCCCGTAGCCTGACCCTAAGACTCCCTTCCACGCAGCCTAACCCCAAGACTTTCCTTACAGCAGCCTGACCCTAAGACTCCCCTACCTGCAGCCTGACCCTAAGACTCCTCTCCCTGAAGCCTAACCCTAAAACTTCCAATAGACTCTTAACTTTAAAACTCCCCATAGACCCCCCCCCCCTGTAATACTCTCCTGTCCGGCGGATCGGCAGCGGTGCGATGAGTCTGCAGCGGTGTGATGGTGCTGCAGTGGTGGTTTCTGAATGAATGGGTAATGCATGCTCCTTGAGGCTGCAGCATAGAGATTGTCTGGGAGATCCTGTCTGATGTTTTTCTGCAGTAAGCTCAGTGTCTGAAGCTACACTAGATCCCTACCTTGTATATTGGACCCATCACTGCCACAGAGCCTTCCACTCTTAATAAATAACTGGCCTCCTGAAATTGGTAATTAGATGTCCACCATCAGTGGCGCCCCCTTGCCCAGATGCTACCTTAGGCAAATTGCCTATATCTAGTGCCGGCCCTGCCACCAGTCAACAGTTGCAAATGTAATGTGTTCAGACAAAGCTGATCGATGGAGAGGACTGAACTAATATGTGGAGAGGAGAAGTAAGTAAGTAAGTAGTGGAAAAGAGGTTAATATGAAAAAGGAAGAAAGTGAAAGGAATGTATAAGACAAGGACAGGGCCCAAGAAGGTAGGGATGGAGGGGCTGATTCAGAGATGCGATTTTTTCGCTACTTAGGTGCGTATATTTAGGATCTCAGAAAATTTGCATAAATGCGCATGCGTAGTAATAGTGCAACGCCATCTATAATAGTGCAACGCCGTCTACGTAGAGGATAGGAGCGTAAATTCGCTAAGAGCGTAACTTTGAATCGATCGCAAGCACTTAAGATCTTAAGTGCTGCGAAAGTTTAAGATCTGAAGGATTTGCATGAAAATGGGCGGGGGGAGGCAGGGAGATGAGGGAAAGTGGGCGCGGGCAGACACTTAGGATCGCAAATAAACGCTACTACTTCCCTTAAGATCTCAAATGACAGCGCAGAGTTAGGGTTAGTCAATGGTGGTCTAACTTTAAGATCCGCCGCTGTTTGCAAGGGGAGTGACTGTTTATGCAGTGGGCTGTAACCTGCTAAGATCTGAACTTAGTTGCGTATATTTGCGATCTTTTCGCAATCGCATCTCTGAATCAGCTCCGGAGAGTCTAGCTTAATGATAGTTTGAGTGGATTAAACTTTTATACAGAGACAACAGTTGATGCAAGGGGTTATACAGTGTTTATATGGAACAAGGAAGCCAGGTTTGTTTTGAAACTCGACAGATTTACTAAAAGGCTAGTTTAACTAGCGATTATTAAACCACGACGATGTCTGGCAATTTAAATCATGATGAGTTTGTGTTAAACTCACTGTAGTATGCCTCAATTTGCATTAAAATAGTGTTTCAAGGCTTTAAATATGTTTTGCTTCAAAATCACCAGTATTTGCTTTACAATTGAGAGATTTTACATTACAAACACTATATAAATGCAGGTCATTTCCTGATTGTGAGTGTTTGCATTTGGAGGAGGTTAGCTGAACTTGTCAGTAAGCCAACACTTTATTTGCAGGCATTTGGTAGCCATTTTGTGTAGTTATATTCAAACATATTCTGCTTGAATTGATTGTAAGTACCTTTTAACACATTTCAGTGTTGTTATATGTTACATCACGTGTGTTATTGTAATATAATATTATATTTTAGTTTAACATATTTGTCTGTGATTTTTTTAATACCCTTACCAAATAAAGCTGTATGCAGCAGGTTGCGACAAAACACCATAGCACATAAAATAACAATAACCCTAAGCTGCTAGCCTTTGTGAGGTCACTTTTATTTTTAAATAAATTTTATTGCCAAGGGTACAATTACAAACATAACAACATAACATGTAACAGAACACATTGTATGATTTGTGAGACTAGTAAGCAATCAAGGTATGGAACATTGAAAGAAAGCAGTAACATAAATGTTGCCCTTGATAAAAAAAATATCTCAATAAGAGCTAATCTGTAACACGTATACATAATAATACACATACATGTAAGTACATAAAAAGAAGTAATTAATTCCATTTATTTTATTTTGTATATAAGGAAGAGTGAAGAAGAAGAAGAAGGAGAGAGAGAGATAGATGGCTCGCTGTCGAAAGAAATGAATAAAGAGGGAAGTGATAATGGGAAAGGAGATACAAGAGAGAGAAAAATAAGAGAAAAGAAGTAGAAGAAAGGATAAAATATAGAAAGTAAAAGAAAGTCATTCAGGTCTGACTTCAGAAAGTAGGGAGAGAGGCTCCAAAATAGGCGGCCCACAGTTCCAATATTTTACAGAACGATCTTCCCGTGTCATTCAAAATGCATGTTATGAATTCAATTATATATACGTACCACATCTTATCAATAATGTGTTACGGTACGGTATGAGACCGAACGGACCTGATAGTGCAGAGACGGGAGAGAACACTGACGAGTAGAGTAGTTGCAGGTCCAACTCAGGAGAGTAGCAAGTGAAGCCTGCCGAGGTGCGCGGAGTCTAGAAGGACCGTGTTCATCACTAGAGCCTCTGAAGGTGAGGATAGTCTGGCGCTGCCGGTTTACCCTCAGGTCGCGGCCCCAGTGGCAACACCTGGAAGAGAGAGAAAGAGAAATAGATGGGTAAAAGGGAAAAGACAGGCAAGCAGAGCCTGGCCTGTACCAGACAACAATAAACAAAGACAATTAGACAGAGGAAGAACGGGACACACAAGACTAACGGACGAACTAGGAGAATCACTAACTCAATCACACACTCAATCACACAAGCTACCCCTAAGGGGTACAGATACTGGCATACAGGAGAAGCAGGGAATATACAATGGGCAAAAACAGTAAGGAGGGAGAGAGCTGGATACTGAACACAAGGGCAGCAGGCAGAGGTACAAGGCAGGAGAACAGGGGGCAATCAGGAGTCAAAACAAGCAGGGACAAAACAAGGCAGGCACAGATACTGGAGAACAGAGTCTATAACCGGCAACTGCCAGGAGGCAATGCCGGTCTGATATGGAGGCTGCTAGCTTCTGATAGGCTAGCAGCCGAGTGTCTACCAATGGGGATGTTTTCCCTGAGCCCAGGGAGATGATGCGCTGTGTGGGGGACAGAGGCGCTACCGCTGCAGCCTCCGGCGGTGCAGCACGTGGGTTTGTTTACATGCCATGATTGGCATGTCGGCCGGAGCGGGAAGCGGCGCGCGAGGAGAGGCATGTGAGAGCTGACAGGCTGCTGTGTGAAGGACCCGGAGGGGTGAGTATTTGCTGCATATAACATAATGGCCTGCAAATTAGGCGCAGTGGGTTGGCACCAGTTCACTGGAATTAGACATGTAGCTGCATGAAGAATTTGTTAATTCTGGCATATAGTGGGCTGAGGAAGAAGAAAATATTGTGGGGGGAAAAGAGCATATTAAGTTTACAATATTAGAGATACAAGTTTATGTACATCAGCCTAGGGTCACTGCCAGCAGATGTGAAAATATGTGCTGTTGCCGAGCAGCCCCTCTAGCAAGTATCATCCATTGTGGACAAGATCCCAACAAAATAATAATTTATAGCTATTCTCTTTTATGCAGACTCTTATTTCCTCCCATTTCTCAGAGTCCAAGGCGCTCACGAAGGCTGCCTTGTGAGGTCATTTTTATAGGCCTAATGATTAGTTGCTGACCAATTGCCAATTACGTTAGCAAACTTGCCTCTCACAACCACCTCTATTTTCTCTGGCGATTTTTGGGTTATTTACAAGCTGTTTTAATACTCACCCCTTAATGAATCCAGCGATTTATATGTTCTGACTTCAAAAAATCAGCTTGGCAATGGAAACTGCTGCAATTTTGGAAAACCTACATCTCTGGCAAGTTTTGGACTAGTTTACTATAGAAAATACGTCAATTTCAAACTCGCCAGTAAATACAACCAAACTCAAATTTTAACAAACACGACTTTAGCAAATCTGGCAGATGTGACAGAAAGTAGTTGGTGACCAGTCACCACGGATTGGTCTAGGAGAAGTAAGTAGAAAAGGAGATTTATTATATGTAAGGTGTAAAAATTTGTATCAAACACAGCAACCTATGCCTAGGAGAGAGTAAGAAACAATGATCTGCATCTAAGGGCATTATGTTGGATGAAAAAATCAAGCACTGGGGTACTAGGGATCCAATGAAATAACTGTAATTGGATGATAAATAGCATTGGCTAGCTATGGGAACAGGAAGAGGCCAATGGGATGTTGGGCTGAAAAGACCATGGACCGGATTCACAACTATGAGTTTTGGTAAGGTACGTGCTGATTTCTAAGTGCTGCGGTAATATGCACGCGTGGTAAATATTTTGCACTATCTACGTAGTGTTTTGTTACGTAGATTGCGTACATGTGGTCTTTTAACGAAATGCTATGTAGATAGCGTAAAATATTTACTATGCATGCGCTTTAGCGCAGTACTTAGAAATCAGCACGTGCCTTACCAAAACACGTGGTTGTGAATCCAGTCCCGTATGCAGAATTCATAACGCAAGGGTACTTAAACAAGCTGCTTGCATAAGTCCACTTGCAAGTAACATCCCTAACACAATTTGATCTTCTGTCTTCAGATCCTCCATCAGTGGTTCAAGCAATTTACGCTATTGGAATATATGCCAAGAGAGATTTAGAAAAATCTGTATGGGAACACCATTAAATGAAAGAACTCTTATTGTGCGCTCTTTTGCAAAGGTCTTCTTTCATGTGGAAGTAATGGAGGCAACAGATCTTGTGGCTTATTAGACTGTAGATTTTTGGCCCTTGTGGTCCTTTCAAAGAGTATGATGTTATCTGGGTGTGCTTCTATAAGTTCATTATTCAAAAAATAAAAATGTGATAAGTCATTTCTATATTCCCACAATCAAATTGTGTTAAATTTAATACCCATGACACTTGTGCCTGTTACAGACTGCAGGGGTCTTGGGCCTGATCCAGACCTACACCCATGAAACGCTCATGTGCGTAGCCTATTTACACCAGCGTATCTACAATGCACTCCCCTCGGCACTCCCCTTGGTCGTACTTAGTTTTACTTTCTTACGCCCAGCAAACCCTACCCTAACTCTTCTGATCGTAACCATGGGCGTCCGTAAGCTTTTTTGCATAGTTACTATACTTACCACGCCCAAACTGTACGATTTAAATGCCTCACCCCGCCCTTGGTGTGTAATTACGGATGGCAGGCACACCCCCTCGAGCATTGTTACGAAGCTGCTATGCTCAAGCTCAGATTTTCTGAGCGTAACATCTGTCCCGCGCATGCGCCGTAAGTACAAATACCCATTTTTACGCTTATGCCCATCGTAAAAACGCACACGAGCATAGGTCTGGATCAGGCCCTTTGTGCCTGGTTTCCCTCAGCTGTGGGATAATCATCTGGAGGTGTGTCTGATCACTGTAGCTGATTGGAGGAGTGGCGTAAGTAGCTTGTTGCTTAAGCTGATGGCTTCGGCCCCATCAGGTGGCGGCCAGCTTCCCCTCTGCTGAGTGGTGTGTGTGCTTGAGATCTCACACTGTCCGTTCCTGCCAGGTGAGTGACTCCGTCTGCTCTTCTCCTGTGCGTGCACTCTGTGTCTGCCATCTCACAGTGTGCAGAAGTCTACCTGTTGTACTCCTTCTGTTTTTGTTACTCAGTCACTCAGTGTCACTCAGTGTTTACCATCTCACCTGAGTTTCTCTCCAGCCTCTGATGCTACCACTGTGTGTTCCATTGCTCAGTGTGTGCTGGTGAGTGTGTATTTACCACTGTGCGTTCCATCTCTCAGTGAGTCAGCCCACCGGACTCCGCTCCCCTGTATTGTGGTGTGCTGTGTTCCATCTGTCAGCGTATCCGCTCTCAATACCCTCCAGGGAACTGTTGTCCACCCAGGTGCTGTTATCTACCTGAGGGCCTTTTTGTTATCTGTATCACTCCTGTGGTATTGCATCTTTCCCTGCTATTTCTATCTGCTCAGTGTCAGAGTGAAGGGATCCAGTCTGTGTATCAGTATATAAGAGTTCCAGTCTGCATATCTGTGTGCAAAAGCTCCAGTCTGTACACCAGACTCTACAGACCACATATACGCAATCTACGTAACGATATGATATGTAGTTTATATAAAATAGTTACTACGCATGAGTAGTAGCTATGATAGGTAAATTAGTGATGTATGTGCAATACATCCGCTGGTGTGAATCCAGGCCGAATTCTGTAATTCCAGGAAATAAAATGGTGGCAAATTAAAAAGAAAACGTTTGAAATACCACTTAAAATCCACTTATTATAAATTTATGTGAAAAATATGATAATATAATATTAAAAGAAAATGGTTATTATAATAATTATTATTTTTAGTATCATTTTCTTTTATTAATAATAATAATAATAATAATAATAATAATGAAGTTTATGTATAAGGCACCACACAGTATCCATAGTTTCTTTGCACATTGCAGTTATCAAAAGTTATTAATACATAGACAGTAATAAATACAAAAGCTATAAAATATAATTCTTCTCTTAACTTAAGCACACTTGTTCATATATGCTGTAGATATATAGATGCAGTGGCAGATCTACTACAAAACTAATGAATCAGGGGGGAGGGGGGGTTCTGAGTAACTAGAATCCCCCCTGATCAGTGCTGGCCAGCAGACCTTCTATCTATAGCCGTTACTACGGGATATCTCTTATGATCCAGCTGGGTGCAGAACAGAGAGCTGCTGTCAGTTGGAGAAGATACCAGTGGTTACCCAGACTACATTGCTGTTGGGAAGGGGCTCACAGTATGAGTCATTTTCAACCCCACCACTCTGTTCTTCGCCACTTGGGCCTTTGGACCTTGTTGGGTGTTGCCCAGTTGTTGGTGGTTGCAAAGGGGCCCCCATAACAGTTTTCAAGCTACACGGCCCCAAAAATATAGGTCTGCTACTTTATACAGTAGATGTAATTACAACAGTCATGGGCCCCTTCTTTCTTTGAAAGCAGGGCTGCTGACTCTCCCGGAATATTCGGGAGACTCCCAAAATTTGGGCCGGTATCCCGGGAGAGCCGGCATGCCCCGACACCCAAACAATCACCCATGTAATACCTAGAGTTACTAGGGATAGGCAGGACTTGATGATATCTTCAAGTCCCACCCACCATTTTAACGCCTGAGATTACACTGATGATTGAAAGGGGTGGGACTTAATGACGTGATTTGCATAAATTGCGTCAATAAGCCCCACTCCCTCACAGTAATCTATGGAGAACCTGGAGGGAAGCTTTCAATAGTCGGCAACCCTGTTTGAAAGACATTTTAGGTGTTCTTTTTTGCCATAGCATATTTATTTTTTGTACAAACGACGGGCCAGATCCAGAACTACGTCCGTCTTCCACAGACGGCCGTAATTCAATGAACAATAGAAACATAGAAAGTGACGGCAGATAAGAGCCACATGGCCCATCTAGTCTGCCCATTTGTTTATTGAAAACTATACTGACCCTAGACCCTGTTTACCCTCAATATGGTTTACAATTTAGGATACCCTTATATTTATCCCAAGCATGTTTAAATTGTTCTACTGTATTGGCCTCAACCACCTCAGATGGGAGAATATTTCATTTATCTATCACCCTTTCAGTGAAGTCATTTTTCCGCACATTTCCTTTGAATCTACCACCCTCCAGTTTATATTCATGCCCTCGTGTTCTATTACACCTTTTCTTTTGAATAATGGTACCCTCCTCTAGCTGGTCACAAGCCTTGATGTATTTGAAAGCTGCTATCATGTCCCCCCTCTCCCTTCTCTGCTCCAAGCTATACATGTTTAGTTCCTCTAGCCTTTCTTGGTATGATTTGTTACAAAGGCCATGGACCATTTTAGTTGCTCTTCTTTGCACAGTCTCTAATGTATTTATGTCTTTCTGGAGATATGGCCTCCAGAACTGAAAGACCGCATATACGCAATCTACGTATTGAAATGATACGCAGATTACGTAAATAGCTACTACGCATGCGCAGTAGCTATTGTTCATTGGATTACGGCCGTCTGTGGAAGATGGATGTAGTTCTGGATCTACCCCAACATCAATGTCCACTTAACACAAACATTATGTTACAAAAACACTTTTTTTTCTATTTCTATCTGCCAAGTTGTTTATTTTGTACATGCATACTACAAGCTTCAATAAAAGAAACTGTAAAAATGAGCATAGGCACAGAGCAACCAGCAGATGTCACCATTGTTTAGCCTTAAATCTTAAATACACAGAAATTTGCAGAATTTGAATGATCCCAGCCACTCACAGGAACAGTATTAATTGTCCACTGATTTTAGTTTGCTCTTTCCGTAGACTATTAATTCTAAGAATTTAAAGTTTCAGTACAATGCAGAAGATCGAGTGTGGTATTGGTATTGGTTCAGGCTCGCTTTGGCTCACAGGAAGCCAGCTTCATTCATTAAATTTACCACAATTTACCTGCCCTGCGAGGTCCCGTTATGATCTCTGTGCACATTGCAGGTCACTTCATTTCAGGACACTGTGCATGTGCAGTGTCTGCATATCAGGACTCTGAAATCTTCAGAGTCGGACGCGTCTCCCAGACAGGTAAGTTTTGCTTTTTTATTAATTTTTTTTACTCTAATTAATGTTAAAAATGTATTTATTTATTTTCTAAATTAAAATATAATAAAAAAAACAAAGTTTTTTATTACTTTGGCACACTCTGGTTTATCCCAGCGGTCTCCCCATACATGCCCCCTCCCTTTTCCTCCCCCCCTAATAACAGCTATTAGGGGGAGGAAAAGGGGAGGGGATATGGGGAGATTGCAGGGATAAACACCAGCTAGTGTTTAGCCAGGAGTGGAATGTAAAACTCCGCTCCTGCATTTCATAGATATTAAGAACTGCCGAACCGTTCTAAATATCGGGCCGGCGGAGAGCCCCGATATTTAAATGGATCGCCATGGAAACGTCTATTTTCCATGGCGATCCATGGTTTGTAAATAATAAAACTTCATTTTCATGTGCTAATGCCCATTTTCACATGAAAATTAAGTTTGTAAATAGACCCCTTTATCAGATGTAAATTTTCCAGAAAATTAAATATATCTATAGATTTACATAAAATTACCAAACTATTGGCTCTATTCTCTTTTTTTCATTTTTTTTCATTATTGTTCTTTATTTAGTTATAAAAAAATAATTTTTATAAAAAAAAACCAAAACAGTTAATAGCAGGAGGAAAAGAGGGGTATATGGGGACATTACTGGAATACTTACCCATAAGAGTATAAAACTCAGCTCCAGCAGTTAGTAAATATCACGAACCGCTGGCCTGCTCTGAAAAGAACAGATGGTGGAGACAGCCGATATTTACATGAATTGCCATGGAAACTGCAGCTTTCTATGGTGATCCATGGTTTGTAAATATTAGTAAAAATTTTCACTTAAAAACTGGCACCAGGAATCCCGG
>WWET01005647.1:55060-88502 GCA_011038615.1 Limnodynastes dumerilii
GTTAGGGTAGCCTTCAGCCGGCATAATGTAGGTGCCATACGCCCGCACAGGGGGAGTGTCGGGGTAAGTGAACGCCGATATGCTGTGCTTTAGTAAGCACAGTGCATCTGCGTAGGTCTGGATCAGGCCCCATGACTCTAATCCAGCTGGCCTTAAAGCTTTCATTTTAGAGAAAGTTAAGAAAGACCAGAGAGGAGGTGATATAAATCGTATCCTTCTACAGAATTACAATGGATATACCTTTTAGAGACTGAATCCCCTAGGGGACTTAATGAAACCATGGTCTTCACTCCATTTTTGTGATACTCCTTATATGTACTTTGTTGTGCATTTGTTTATTGCATCTTATCTTATAAGAGTTACGGTATATGCTTAAATAATTTTCTCTTTTTTGTTTTATTCTATTTCCTTTCCTGTTTCCTACGAACTTTTAAAATGTCAAATTGTCAACTATAAGTATTTATTCCTATAGGAGCCTTGCATTAGTCACCTTTATATCCTTCAATAGTAAATTATTTTCTGTATTTATATAGTACCTTTGATATAAGTCATCATGACTTGTTGTAGGGATTTTGGACCACAATTAATTTATGTATATTGGATTATTTATATCTGTTGGTGTCCCCGAGCAAAAAACCAGGGTTTTTTTTTGCTCCTTAGAAGGATGGTATATAATCAAGACGCTATACCTTTAAATAATTACTTGTAATATATTATGGCATTTGGTCTATTCATAGTTGACAACTATCTTCTTTATATCTTTTTTCTTTTCTATTTAGTCAGTTAAAGTCACTACCAGAAATAAATTGTAACCGTCTTGTTTATTTTTTTAATGTCTTAATGTTTAACATTAAGTTTCCAGTACATATAATAAATCTGTGGACTTTTTTCACTTGCTATTCATATTGCTTTGTTTCTTTCCTGGTAAACTGGCATGTGTTTTTTTAATCAATATTCTTCAGGTGTGGAAATTCTACACAGCCGATCCGATTGGCTCCTGTTGTCATATTTTAGTGCAGGGAGGGTAAGATACTGTCTGGAAAGGTGAAGCGTGCCCGTTAGGGTGTTAATACTGTTAGGGATAGTCCTTATTGGATAGATTAGGACTGTTTATTACTGTTGGGAGCATTCCTTATTTAATCTTTGGACCATTGCTTTTGTGATCACCACTGGTTTAATACTTTTTAATAATTTTTCTATTTCTACTTGCATTTACTATTGTTCTAGTGTTTGAGAGCATGGGATATTTTCGCACTTTATTAATTATATATTTTAATATATACCAATAAATATTTGATATTTTATCCTATCGGCTACATACTATATGGTTTTTTCTGGTACACTATTTATGACTAAGTATTATGAGATGTAGGTGAGTGCACTCAAAAGAGGTGACTTAAGGTTCTTCTACAGAATCTTGCCCTCTTTTTTTGTTTAGTCAGAATAAAGCCTGACATAAAGAAACCCATTCTAATATGGGATTTAAACCTGGTATTAGATGCTCTCACACAGTTCCCTTTTGAACCGCTGGAATCTTGTCAGTTAAAATGTTTGTCTTGGAAGGTCATTTTCCTGGTTGCAGTTACATCAGTCAGAAGAGTGTCGGAACTTCAAGCCTTATGGGCTGAAAAACCATATAATAATTTTTTCCCAGATCATGTGGTACTCAAAACCAACCCTAAATTTCTTCCCAAGGTTGTGACGAAATTCCATATCAACCAAGACATTATTCTTCCAGTGTTTTTCTAGAATTCTTCTAATGAGGATGAAGAGAAATTTCATACCCTGGACTTAATCAGGGCCTTATCTATTTACTTAAATAGAACGAAGACGTTGAGAACAAGCAAACAACTATTCATTATTCCAGAGGGAAAGAACAAAGGTGGGCCGGCCACAAAATCCACCATAGCTAAATGGATAAGATCATGCATTCAACAAGCTACATTCTACTAGAGCGATGGGCACAAAAAGAATCCGTGTCCATTCAAGACATCTGTAAAGCGGCTGGATGGTCATCGGTACATACTTTTACCAAGCATTACAGAATTGATGTTGCTGCAGCCGCTGACGCAGAATTCGAAAGAAATATTTTAAATGCAGTAAAAAAAAGGAGTGTATATCCCTCCCTTTAGGGTTAGATTGGGTATGACCCAGGTGTCCTATGCTGCCAGGAGAGGAGGAGGAAAAGGTAATTATACCTGATAATGATATTTCCTCGACTCCTCCTTGGCAGCATAGTGTATATACCCACCCTATGTTTTTTTATGCATATTATACCAGTATATTATCTAATAATTTATGATTTCCTATTTCAGCTAAAAGAAGTGAGAAGACATTTGGAAGAAAGAGGAGGGCTTATATACAGCAAGGGGGTGTCCTCTTCTGATTTCCTGTTCCTGTCTCCTGCGCAGAGGGATAACCCAGGTGTCCTATGCTGCCAAGGAGGAGTCAAGGAAATATCATTATCAGGTATAATTACCTTATACAGTATATAAAATAAATTTTACTTTTAAATAGTACTTAAGGAGTTAATTTTGGCGCTTAAGGTGTTAAAAGAAAGCATGATCAGTTCACTGGAATTGTTCATGCTGGAGAAAAACTAATTCAAAATCCTTACATAGCAGTCTTGGATCTGAAGCAAAGCTTTTGAGTGTGAGGAGGTTAATTCAATCAGAAAAGCCATCTTAATATGTGTGCATCTTCAATGGCCTTTTGCAAAATTTAATAATAAAATGCTGAAATAAAACATTTTAAAGGAAGGATGTGCAATTTAGATTGATTGAACATGCCATCCCATCAAAAGGTTATTAAAGATCAGCCATTAAAAAAACAGTGCTAAAACATTTCAAAATTAAATATTTTGTGTAATCCAATTACTTTAGCTTCATTAGTTTAAATTCTGTACCTATTACAGGATGTTGGTCTCAATTTGGATTTCCAATTCACATGGGTCCTGATTTATAGTTAAGTAAATGTGCCGAACTTTACCTACAGAAGACAGCACATAAAAGGTACAGCGCATGTGGGGTAATATTAGTTTTTATGATGCTGCAATCTGTAAGGAACAGAGCCCTCCACAAGGTGGGAAGATATGCATGGAGCGTAGGCAGAAATCATACAGTATGGCATAAGGACTTAAGTATGAATCAAGGCCATGGTTATTACATTGCTAGTTGATTATATTTTTTTCTCAAGATGCTAGTTGTATTGAAGTAATATTCATTTTTCATTTTACTATTGCTACCCCGCACCCAACCCTTCATTTGCGTGACTGTCCCTGTCTGTATGGCGGGGATTTGACATGCGTAAGTGAAGGGCCCGCCCCATCATTAGAACTTCTAAAGTATGGAACATTAGAAGTTTTGCTAGCGTAACATCTGATGCATGCATGTGCGATGTTACTTGTCAGAGGACTTATGCAAGTGACTTGCGTAAGTGTTCTGAGTTACTTATTTGTGGGTGCGGCCCTAGGATTGTAATTAAGGGAAAGCTAGAGGGATGACCACCCAGGGTACAAATTCGGGAAGGGCGCAGGTTAGTGATCATTAAAAATTCATTTGAGACACACACGATGGCCGCATTTTAATGGAGCTCTGTCCCTTCACACGGATTTACACTAAATTGCCTTCTTTGAGTGACTCGGGAGTGTGTGAAGCTGTGTGAAGCAGTTGGAGACTTTGGAGCTGCCTCTTGTCTGCCTTGGGAATGGCATCGGAGGAAGGATTTCTCAACCCCGGAGTCCGGCCCAGAAGTGGAGAAAGTGAGGTGTCAGCGGCTGATCCCTCAATCGATAGCGGAGGCAGGAAGGGTACATAAAAGGGATTTATGCCTTGCGGTGAGTAGGCAAATACAATACCCCCCAGCTTAGCAAGCATACCTCTCTGCTGGACAAAGCTGAGTTTGTCACCACGAGACAGTGTCGGCCATTTTGTCTGCAACCCCTTGTTATTCAGCTTTCTAACAGTAAAATACATTGAAGGAAATTTACCTACCATATTCTGTTCTTGATTATCTGCTACACAGTACAATATTATTGGGCCTGATTCACACTTAACGTGATAGGTACCTAAATATACGCACCTAATAGCAAGGTAACTCCCTCAGAACGCCCTCGGTTTTTAGATTCTTATGTGACTTACGAGTGCCATAGGGCTCCCTTAACTGTAGGTTCGCATTTGAATGCGTAGGACATCTACTTAAGAACTTAACTGCATAACCGCACCTTTATTGGGTCATTTAAATGCCTCTCTCCACCCAAATCTGCGTATCTGCCTAGTTACTTATTCACAGAACGCCCCTTTTTGCGTATGTTACTACGAACCTAGAGACATTAGGTAATTGCATATTAGGTGTAATTTGCATGTGTAAGTCCAATGTAAACAGCGTATAAAAGTTACTAGGCATGCGTATTGCATCCGTTCTTAAATATACGCACCTAAAACTACGCAGATTCTTAAGTGTGAATCAGGCCCATTGAGTGGAAACCCTCTCTTATAACTGCCATATAACCCTGGGGGAACTTTTAACACATAAATAACCAATATTGAATGGCATATTGTGATAAAGTGAATTGTGAGACTTCTCTATACTCCTACACTAGGGAGATTCCACTCCTGTTTGAACATAAGTACAGGAATATCCAGCATTGAATGATATACTGTGTGCTATAACATCTGCAAATTGTTCAAATTGCAAATAAACAAATATTTTACTATATCTTATACATATTCATACTCCATGTGAGAAACGGTCACCTTGTTAGATTTTTACCAATAATCAAATTGTGTGACTTTTCCAAAGTATCAATAAAGGGTTTACTGCAAACTGCAATACCTGTGAAGTCTTTAAGCTTTATTGTACCCATTGCTCCACCTACACTCTGGAAGAATCGGAAACAAACAAATAATTCACTATACCTGATACACATTCATACTTTCTGGGTGGAATTGCCACCTTGTGGGACTATTGTTAATAATTGAACTGTGTGACTTCTCTATACTCTTACTTTAGGTGAAAAACCCTCCCTGCCTAAGAATCAATACAAGATGAACAAATATTGAAAGATCTCCTATAAAATACAATACCTGCAAAGTGGTTGAACCTCAAAGTATCTATTATCCTAAACCATATCCTAGAGGAATCTTAAACAAGCGAATATCTCATTACATCTACTATATATTCATACTTTCTGGGTAGAGTTGCCACCTTGTTGGTCTTCCTCCACTAATCGAAATGTGAGACTTTTCTGCACTCTAATCCTGGGTGCTCAGCTCATACTATACATGTATTAAACTACTGAAATTGCACTCCCTATCTTTCTCATTGATACTGGGTAAATAGTGATCCTTGTCCTTTGGGTCTAGGGTGAAAGCTATGGACAAATTTATTGATAGGCCCTCTTCCACTCGATCCTCATCATCTAACGCCAATATGGGGGAGGCGCAATAAATCAAATACAAGTAAACGTCTTTCCATACAACCACCGTCTCCAGATGCACAAACTTCTCAACCTGCAGAAGATTCTCGTGACTCTACGGATGTTATCCCTCTTCAAAGTTTTTCGGAGTGGGTGAAGTAACTCTCGCAAGCTATTATTCCACAAATTGACAAACATTTTGATCACTTACAGGCAGCGTTAGATGCCTCTCTTGCCAAAATAGATTCCAATACTACAAGAATCGCTGGAGTGGAACAACGAACTGGAGAGGCAGAAGACTCATTCAACATACAGTGGAGTACCAAACACGTCTAATAATAAATTGCCAGAGAAATTAGAAGACCTCGAGAATAGAAACTGTAGAAACAACTTCCACTTTATTGGCATACTCGAAATTATAAAAGGGCTGTAAATTATTGAACTGTAACTTTCATCCCCCGAGCACTGGGAGTTTTATCAGAGTTCTTTAAACCACAGGTTGAGAGAGCCCACAGAATCGGTTCAGAAAGACAGGGTGACTGAGTACGCCCAAGACCAGTCATCGCTAAGTTTTTGGACTTTTGAGCAAAAGAAACTATACTTACCGCCTTCAAAAAATCTTGTGAGTTGTTCTTGGTGGATCATAATGAATGTTTCGCTCTATTATACCCAGCAAAATTAAAAGTAACTAAAAACGTCTGAGATGTCCTATTCACAGATCCCGCTAAGGCCAAGGATCACTTCCTGGGTTCTGATCGTCCTCCTCGTTCAACCAATCATCAAGAGGTTAACTAAAGGACTTGCTCTTGTATAGATAGAATTATATTGTGGTCTGTATTTCTCATTTGCAATTTCTCCTGTTCTAATTGGGCTGACCCCCTAAGGGGTTATATAGCTAATTACTGCATTGTATTATAAAATGTATCTTATGTTTTTGTTTCTGAGAGACCACTAACGTGGCTATTTCTCATGTTGATATATTCGGTTCAAATAAGTTGGTGCCTTTGGCTATCACCAGACAGGGTGAAGTCAAATCTTATAGTTTTGGTTAGGAAAAATAGAATTGTTGCATGTTAAAACAAAGTATTCTCTCTCATTGATGTTTTTTTTCTCTTTCGGGTGTCTCAAGGTTCGGATGCTCTTCTGTAGACTCCATACCATCTAAGGGGGTAGGATGACTTCTCCACACTCAACACAATCACACATTAGGGATGGCCATGCCTTGCGCTTTAAAATTTCCTCCTGGAATGTTGGGGACTCAACACACCCATCAAAAAGTAGTATCCTTTCTTTAAAAAAACGAGTGGACATTGCTCTCCTTCAGAAGACACATTGGAGGGATGGGGAGGGATATACACTAAGAGATGGTTGGATTAACGAATGTATATCTGCTTCTTTCTGTAGTAAGTCCCGAGGAGTGGCGGTTTTATTTAGGAGAGGTCCTAACTATCTGATTCTTGACCAATATTTAGACCCTAAGGGCCGTTTTATATTTCTCGGTGTCAGACTGAATGAGGTTTGTTACTCTTTGCTTGGTAAAAAGATAACGGCGCTTTCACTAAAAAGGGGGACAGCGCAGCTAGCCTTTTGTAGGAACCCACCTACACAAAATACAAAGAAATACAAAAGATCAAGGCAGCGCAGAGGCCCTATATAAATTAGAAAAATCAATATAATAATTTGCTGTTATGGTTGAGATAAACAACGCTGATGAATAGCAAAAAACTTTTTTTTTTTTTTTTTTTGACAATTTTTATTGCGGTCTAACACATGGTACACATTACAGTGACAGTGAAACATAGTTTTCAACATTATAACAGTGCAAACAGTAACGACGTTTACAATGTATGTATTACAGAACCAAAACATTCGGCAGCTGGTAGTTTATTCCATTTTGCCACTATGCAATTCTACATTATACCTTATAGTTATATAACCCAACATAAAGGAATGACCATAGCTAGCCCATTTTCCACTGCTAGAGAACCCACCAATTTGTACCAGTTACCGATACTGCGTATGCAGTTAACCAATTTGACCGCCTCCCCTTTTTCCCCCATTTTTCCGATTATTTGCCCAACTCTGAACTATCTACCCCCAACATAACCCACAACATGTCCCCCCATGTCAAGTCTGCCGACCCCCATTCCTGAAGATTACATATGGTCCTTCATTTTATGTCGACCCTCCCCACCATTCAGTTAACAGTTATTTCCTCAGCCCATAATCATTGCTGCTGCGCATCCTCTGTCTCTAGCAGATCAAGTATATATTCCGCATCCTCCCACCGTCCCCAAATTCTGTCAAACTTTCCTCTGACATACCACTTTTCCATCACAAACCGCTCATGTTCCAGCGTATCATTCACCAACCTTACCCATTCACGCATATCCGGAGCTTTATTTCCCATCCATGTCCTTGCAATACACACTCTCGCTAGTAGGCAAAGGCTGTTCAAATATCTTGCCCCATCCGCACTCACCATATCCCGAAGTTGCAGCCCAAATATGCAATCCTTTGGTGACACCAGCGCATATTGTATCCCTGTACCCGCTATGCAATCTCTCACCTCCTTCCAGAATTTTTGGATCTCCAAACATTCCCACAGCAGGTGCCAAAACGTACAGCCATTCAACCCACACTTCGGGCAACAGTCTGATATTCTATCCGCATATTTACTCAGGATATGTGGGCTCAGATAACACCTATGTATAATATACACCTGAATCTGCTGGAACCGATAGGACGTGGAACACTTATGCGAGCTGGCCAATAAGTTACTCCATTCCTCCTCCTCCAGCTCCCCTAAATCTCCCTCCCACTTACGCCTTAGGAATTGAACCTCCGCTTCCTGCAGCGCAGTTATTAAGAAAGAGTATAGGTATGATATAATTTTTCGCTTCCCCAACACATTCAACGTCTTTTTAAGCTGAGAAGGCACAAGAACTATATTGTTAATGGACTCAAACTGCGCTGCCAGAGCATGCCTAAGCTGCAAATAGTGAAAGAAATGCCTATTTGGGATTCCGTTCTCCACTACCAATGTCTCAAAAGGCACAAGCCTACCTTCATGACAGATATGTCCTACTGCAGTCACCTCGTATCTTCGCCAGATAGTACTACCCTCCAGACTCTTCAGCTCAAAGGAGTCACTGGATCCATCACCTCTTCCTTCACCCATTTAGAAAGCCTGTTCCAAATATTTTTTGCTTGCTTGACAATGTCCGGGATTTCCTTCGGGTACTTACCCGCTAATAGAGATTGCATAGGAGTATGCCCCATCCCAGCCTGCGCCACCAACGCCCAGTGCAAGTCCCTATGCGAGGAGTCCACCACCCAGTCCTTCATCAAGGCCAAATGTGCAGCCCAATAATACACCTGCAAATTAGGGAGCGCCATTCCCCCAGAATGTCTGGTACAGCACAGAGTGCTAAACTTTATGCGCGCACGTTTACCAGCCCAGACCAGGGATATCATTAGACTACGCAGCCTCGCAAAAAACGTATTCGGTATGTATACAGGAGAATTGGCTACTATGTACAGCACTTTTGGCTGGATAATCATTTTAAGCAAGCTCACCCTGCCGAGAACCGACAGAGGAAGCTTCTTCCAAATCCCTATCTTGCCTTGCAAATACTCCACTTGTGGCGCCAAATTAAGGGGCATAAAATCCGCCATGCGATTGGTAATCTCCAATCCCAAATATCTGATTCTGTCTGCCCACTGCAGGGGAGGGAACGGAGGAGACCCGACCGGCACCGGACCACGAAGCGGGAGAACATGAGATTTATCCCAGTTAATGTATAATCCAGAGAAACTCCCGAACTTTTGAACAATGACCAACAACGCAGCAATAGCACTATATGGATTTGCCAAGAATAGAAGGACATCGTCATGTATCATGTATAACTACTCTGATGACTCTATTCAATCGAGCCGCCAGCACTTTAGCCAATATTTTAACATCCGTATTTAACAAGGATATAGGCCTATACGAGTCCACCAGTTCCGGATTCTTGCCAGGCTTAGGCAGCACCACTATCAACGCTGCCGACATGGAATCCGACAGGGCACCGCCCTCAAGCAAATCTGTATACTGCTGCAGCAACCGAGGGGCGAAGAATTCCACATGCTTTTTGAATAATTCTATAGGAATCCCATCCACCCCTGGAGCCTTGTTGTTAGGAATGGAAGCAATAGCAGCCGCCACTTCCTGCTCCATAATAGGGCCATCCAAATGCTTCCTGCTATCAGCTGTTAACCTGGGAAGGGTGATGGTAGCTAAATATTCATGCAAATCTTGGTCTGTATATGTTGCTTGACTACTATAAATCCTCTGAAAATGTTTCACAAACACCCCTGCAATCGCCTAAAGCCCCATCTGATGCACACCCACATCATCCATAACACTCGCAATACCAGCCGAACCTCGCTCACCCCTTGCCATGCGAGCCAAAAATCTCCCACCTTTATCCGCCTCCATATACTGAACATGAGAAGAAAACAAGAATTTCCTCTTATCAACCAGATAGTCTGTCCATTCTCTCCTCGCAGCCAGCCATGCATATCTATCCGCAGCCTCACCAGAACTCACGCAACGTGCTTCCAACTCCTCAGCTGTCTAAACCAGTTATGCTTCCCGCTCCCCTGAAAGACGTTTAATGACGTTTACACTATTTATTAAGGTACCGCGGAGGAAGGCCTTAAAAGGCATCCCACTGTATGGGAACGGATACCGTGTTGGCGTTGTCAGCGAAATACCCCTTCCATAGTGTCTCTAAGTCACACCCTCCCCCCTGTCTAGTGAGCCAATACGGATGAAACCGACAAAACCTCTGACCCACCACTACTTCCATATCCACTGCCATCAGTAGCGGGGAATGATCTGACACCCCGTGTGCCTTGTACTCGATAGAGATCAATCAGGGAAGGAGAGACCAAGGCCAGGTCAATTCGTGAGAATAAATTATACGTTGACGAGAAACAAGAGTACTGTGTCCTATCCGGATACTTAACCCTCCAGGCATCCACCAACCACGTACTAGTTTTGAAAAAGCAGTGGTACCCTCACCCAAGTCACTCCTCCCCGCCTCCCTCCACCTATCCAACCATTTATGCAAGACATTATTGAAATCTCCAACACAAATAACTGGCACATCCGGGGCACTGGCCATGAATTCACCACATTTCCGCATGACTTCACCATTGTACTTGGGGGGGATATAAACTGCCAGCACGAGGTATCGCTGCATATGAATTGTAACAGACAGGAACACATA
The DNA here is from genome assembly GCA_011038615.1 of Limnodynastes dumerilii. Classification (NCBI taxonomy): domain Eukaryota; kingdom Metazoa; phylum Chordata; class Amphibia; order Anura; family Limnodynastidae; genus Limnodynastes; species Limnodynastes dumerilii. Next base: position 65,756 of record WWET01005647.1, read on the forward strand.
TCTACCTAGTGAGTCAATAACATGTTCATGGACTTTACAATTTAGGCGCTTGTGTATCAAGACTGAGACCCCTCTAGACTGCGCGGTGTGGGAGGAATGAAAAGCCTGCCCCACCCACGGCTTTTTTAAACTAAGGACTCTGGTTCCCTCCCGGTGCGTCTTAGTCAAGCACACAACATCCGCCTCATAGGATTTGATTTGCCGCTATACCAGCCCTCTTTTGACCTTGTTATTTAGTCCTCTGACATTCCACGTCAGCAGAACCAGAGGACTTATCCTTCTCATGTTACTCCCCATTTACACTCCAGCCGCAAGCACATAGCAATGACCCCAATCCAACGCAGACACTGCACTGACACCCTAGAAGTCCCACCTTGTCTCCAACTACCCATAGGCCCGACTTTACTTAGAAAACCAGCAAACATCCTATATGAAAGCCTAACCTGGCAAACCCTACCTACCATAGTTATATCCTATGTATCCCACCCTGTATAGCCTTCACCCCAACTTAAGGTATACTTGGAATATCCCCAAAACCCCCCCTCCGCACCAATCTACCGAGACACTCGAACTGTCAGCCTGCTTCCTCGGTAGTTAACCCCACCACCCAGCTATTACCACTCTATAAATTAGGTACTCCTCGCTACTAGAGAGCCAAGAACTTTGCCCCCCAATATACACATCAATATCCAGCCCTGTTATAAGCAAATACAGACTACATAAGAATAATAATATTGCCTGGAAGACATGAAACCATTAATGAATAATACTACACATATGCAACACATTAAACATGAATCTTGCCGCCTCAACGGTCCAGCGGAGCCCTCGCCGTGGCCACACGATCCAGCTACGCAGCAGCTTCTCTAGAAGATTCAAAGAAGTGCGTGGAGCCGTCCGCCACCACCCGAAGCCGAGCCGGGAAGAGCATCGAATAAGGGAATTGCAGTTCTCTCAGACGTCGCTTCACTTGAATGAATTGTGCTCTACTCTTTTGAACCTCCATAGGAAAGTCCGGGAACACAGATACCTTGTGGCCGTTATACTCCAAGGAGCCTTTGGTTCGCACCAACCGCAATATAGAGTCTCTGTCCCTATAGTGAAGTAGTTTTGCAATGAATGTTCTAGGCGGTGCCCCCGGTGGCAAGCTTCGCGTAGGGACTCGATGTGCCCTCTCTACTGCAAATTGTGACGTAAACTCCTTCTCACCGAACGCATCCTTAAGCCATTTTTCGAGGAATATTTCTGGCGACGTTCCCTCAGCCTTCTCCGGTAAGCCCACAAAGCGGAGGTTATTCCTTCTTAAACGACCTTCCATATCTGTCAGACGCCGTTTACAGAACGAGATTTGCAAAGTCAGATCCGTAATTTGAGACGGCAGTGGAGCTGTAGTATCTTCTAACGTAGATATGCGCTGCTCAGTTTCTCTCATTCGCTCTCTGATTTGTTGCATGTCCTGCCGGATCAAAGATAAGTCCACCTGCACCTCACCAATCTTCTCCGTAACTTTTCTCTCTGACGAGGTGATAGCCTCCAGCAATTGCTGCATGGATATCGGTGGCTCAGCAGGCACCCCTTCAGCTGCTAAGGGCGGCAGAGGGGGAGAACTCTCCATGGGGGGATGTCAGGCAAAGCGCTCCAAGCGGACAGCTGAAGCAGATGTGCCGTGCTTACCCATGCTCGCCACCACTTGAATATATACTAAATTTCACACAGCAATGTCCAAAACGCTTAGGGTAACACTAGACGAGCCGCAAATAGGTGATCTTGACACGGAGCGGGATATTGCACTATCCGTGACAGGATGTGTAGCGTCTAGTCGATAGTAGTAATATAGTAGTAGATCCACGGACTGTGCCACACGAACAAGGTTAATTCAGACTGTTTATATGACATAGACACTGTAAGATCCCCAGTGTAGTAGAATCCAACAAAATATGCTCAGAGTGCAGTGGAGAAAATATAGAATGACAGTCCAGGTCTGAGGCTGCCACTACAAAGCAGAGCACTGTGATGTATCTCTAAGTTGCAGCAAGTTGCAATATGGAGTATATTCACCTCCTTACAGCCTTCTGTTGCAGCAATGTATGCAGATAGGAGCACTCTAGTCACTGTGCTAACACCAGAGAGTCCCCACAGCTCCAGTGCTCATGCAGGATCAGTTAGCTACTGCTCTCTCCAGCCCACCAAATTCTCCCACTCTGCAGGTCCCAGCTCACTGCCAGGGTACTTTCTCCTCTCCCCTTACAAGCAAATATGGCCCAGGTGTGCAGAGCGTGACTCCAATTCCCTATTAGTATTCCCCCAGCCTCCAGGGCACTGTAAGTCCAGACACTCCTGCCTGCCTCCTTGCTGCTGTCTCCGTGCTGCGCCTCTCACAACGCCAGCACCGCTGCCAGGATCTGCCTTCCTACTTCCTCCGCCCCCCTCTGCAAGATGGTGCCCGCCCGCTCAGAATTTGGCGCCAACTACGGTCCCGGCTCTCCCAGCCCCGCTGCCACCGCCAAGCTCTCTCCTCACTGCTCCACCAGCTGCTGCACCGACCTCCTCTCCGCAGACCGCTTCTCAGGACCCGGCAGCCAAGCGCCTGCACTCCGTCCCACCGCTGCACTGCTCTCCCGACACTTCCTCCAGCCAGACACCGCAGACAGGCAATCGTGGTACCGGAGCTCACCAGCCGCTTCCCCAGGAGATCCACTTCCTCCAGGTACCTCACCAGAACAGGGCTAAATCAGGATTTTTAGCAGGAGCAGTTCTCTTTCAGCGTCTCACTCCATGCGCACCAGGCCACGCCCCCCAGCAAAAAACGTTTTAATAAAAAATATAAATATAAAAACAATACCAATCATAAATAAACGACCCTTAGAGGAGCAGAAATCAACAAAGTTAGATTATTGTAGTATGATACTTGGCAGACCAGGTGGACAACATGGACACACGGGATAGGAGATTTCCTTGAGGTAATTATATATCCCCTATAGCCCCGATCTAGTCATAAATCAATGTTCTTAGACGTCAATCCAAAGTGCTGGTGGCCAGCCTAGCACTTGAAGGAACTGCCACAATAAAGAAAACTTGCGTTGATGTCAAGACTTGTTAAAATATATAGTAATTCCCGTGATGGAAAAAGGGTAGCTGGTAGGAGTCCAACAAGCTGATATAGAGCAAATTTAGAACCTCCGTGGCACTAGGGAGTCGGCAAACTCGTAAAATCTCAAATGAGGTAGATAGTTATGCGTGAGCTGCAATGCAGCAATTGTTCATTGAATGAGACAGCATCCGTTGCCGTGGAACAAAGAAATATCTCAAGTCCGATCAAATGGAGAGACAGTGTAGGTTGACACAGTTAGAATCACCAAAGAATCTCCAGATGGTTAGTACACGTTTAGTTGCAAATAATTGGAGTAGATCGGCCGTAGAGAGATAGTCCTGCCTCCGCATGCAAATCGTCCATGCGAATTTGGACAATCGGAGTCACACGGGATAGGAGATTTTTTCAGGGTAATTGAGAATCCCCTATAGCCCCGATCTAGTCCTAGATCAGCGTTCTTGAACGTCAATTCAAAGTGCTGGTGGCCAGCCTAGCAATTACGAGAACTGTCACAATAAAGAAAACTTGCGTTGATGTCGGAACTTGTAAATTGTATAGTAATTCCCGTGATGAATAAGGGGTAACTGGTAGGAGTCCAACAAGCTGATGTAGAGCGCACTCAAGACCTCCGTGGTACTAGGAAGTCGACGAACTTATAGCAGCCCAGATAAGATGGACAATTGTGCATGAGCTGCAATGCAGCAATTGTTCGTCAGATAAAACAGCATCCATTGCTGTGAAGCAAAGAAATGCCTCAGGTCCGGTCAGACGAAGAGACAGTACAGATTGACACAACTAAACTCGCCAAAGAGTCTCCAGGTGGTTGACACAGTCAGCCGCAGAAGGATAGCTCTATCTCCGCATGTAGATCATCCACATGAACTTGGATAGTAAGATAACCAAAGTTCTATTACCCTGTAACAATCAGGGAGTAGACTCCAACAAGACTCCAACAAAGGCTCCTGAAAGAGGTCGTTCAAAGTATATTGCGACGCGTTTCGTGCCGTCAAGGCGCTTTTTCAAGCAAAATTAAAACCATCGGTTTGCTCCACCTATTTATGGGGCTGGTCTGATTAATTAAGCAACAACTGAGGTCGCCACTGACATCAGAGTGGAAGCAAAACCTGACTTTTTCATACAATCAATAAATATAAATGTATTAAATAAATATACAAATAAGTTTTTGCATTCAATCAGCGTTGAAACATTTATATATGCAGAATAATAAATAGTACATATATGTGTTATCAAAAAATATAAACATTCAAACGGACATGACACTGTTATAAATTTATCTATTATTTTTATTATTATATTTATTTTTATTATTATTTTTATTATTATTTCATTTAGTTACTTATTAATCAGTTACCCATTACAGAAAAGGGGGGAGAGGGTGATCTCCTCTGAACCCTCAAATAAATAGTTAGGATGATAATAACCATGAGGGTATATATAGAGACACATACATACATAGAACCTCTGATTAACATTTTTACACAAGATTATAGATGTTAATAGAGTGTATATATACACACTCTTTAGGCCAGCAAGCACTAGAGAGTTGTAAAGGTAGGATAACCCAAAAGGAAAAATTCCCCTTATATATAGGGGTTTAAAAAGCTTAGAAAATCCCCACTATGTTGGCATACAAAGATAGATACTAGTGATATATAAATAAATAAAAAAAATAAGAACAAAAAATAATAAAAAACATAGCAGAACCAATAAAATCATAATATAACCAAAACAAATATATAATTTTTAGGCTAGATACCAAAGATATTAGAATGATCAAATTTTTAGAGATTTTAATATAGCTATAATAGATATTATAAATAGTTGTTAGATAGCTAAAACCCTAGCGTAGTAAATTCTAATGCCTCATTGAGGCCATCCGGCATAAGAGTTTGTAGCTGTAGAATCCACTTTATCTCGGCACAACATAATTTACTAAATCTATTGCCACCTCGAGAAGTAGGTGGAATTATCTCGATAACAAACAACCGTAATCCAACTGGATTAGCATTGTGTACCAGATGGAAATGCCTAGAAATGCTATGTGTGAGAGATTTGTTAATTATATTTCTCCGGTGCTCACGTACTCTCTCCTTCAGTGACCGCGTCGTACGCCCCACATATTGGAGTCGACACGGGCACTGAAGGAGGTACACCACATAGCTAGTCTCACAGTTTGCAAAATGAGTTATAGAGAATTGTTTCTGTGTGACAGTGGAAATAAAATGGGTAGAACCGATGGAAAATGATGTCACAAGTGAGACAGCATGTCTTACCACATTTAAAACACCCAGCTGGCCTCTGAGGAAGCCAGCTGGTACCGGGTGCAGAATCAACAGAACTAGATTTAAACTCGCTAGGGGCCAATATATTCTTGAGGTTTTGATTCCTTTTGAAAATTATTTTAGGGGTATTATCCAATACACCCTTTAAAACTGAATCGCTCTTAAGTATTGGATAATGCTTATTAATGATTTTTTTGATACAGTGATATTTACTATTAATTTTGGAATGAATGAAACGGATGAAACGGAATCATGTTTAACAGGGTTAGTAGTTACTTTAGGTGCTTTAGGGGAAAAAAGATCCATTCTATCAATGGATTGTACTTCGGAAAAAGATCGTTTCAACAGATCATCAGGATAACCTCTGGACTTAAACCGGTCCAGAAGATCTCGTGACTGAACTTTGAACACTTCATCCAAGGAGCAGTTACGCTTAAGGCGACATAGCTGCCCTTTGGGTATATGGTGAACCCATGGGCGATAATGTCCACTGTTGAAATGCAAAAAGTTGTTGACATCCACTTTCTTGACAAATGTTTTAGAACAGACAGTGGAGTCTTCAATACTCTTTGCTTAACCTGTATACTCTTACTCTTTGCTTAACCTGTATGCCCCCGAACAGTGTCTTCTCTAATTTTTTCACTATGATCTCATGTTTTTTACTGCAGAGGGATACCCCAAACCTTATTTTGGGAGGGTACTTCAATACAGTCCCGGAGCCTCAGATTGATAAATCCCCACCAGCCAGATAATTTCACTATACACAGTGGCTACACATACAAGACTTGTAATCTCTGCACTTCATAGTTGATCCGTGGTGAATCTCTAATCCAACGGATCATTCATTTACTCACTTATCTACAGCACACGGGTAACTGTCAAGAATAGACAATTTTTTGATTGCAGACTCTTTATGCACTTATTTGGCAGATGCCTCGCAGGACAATATTGTTATCTCTAAATATGCCCCTATATATCTCTCTCTTAATTATCCATCCACTGTTGCCTCTACGCAGATGGGGTGGTTCCCTGCCTACTTGCAAAATTCGGATGACTAGGAGTTTTTTGAAGGGTAAATGGGAGGAGTTTAAAGATGATAACTCTGCTCATTGGGGGACCCTGCATTGTTCTGGCAGACCTCTAAGGTTGTCATGAGGGGCCACGTGATTGATTATATATCAAATAGTCATTAATCAACACTTTCATCAGCATTTCAAGCATATATAAATAGTCCCACAGCGGAAACACTCGCATTATATAAACAGGCAAAGCAAATTGTAGATAGTCACCTTACAACTCGAGCTCAGCAACAATTAGACTTCACCACCAATAAATTTTAAAGATGGGAAAATCGCCCTGGAAAACTGCTTGCTAGAATGACTAAAGTTTGGAAACCACTTAGCTGTATTGCAGCTATTTCTAACACTGGGGTTTTGACACAGGTACATGACATTATCAACCAATTTCAAACATATTACAGAGATCTACACAGTGCTATACAAATTGACCCAGAGCTACATGACCGCTTGCTTGGCAATGCCGGCCTCCCTCGCCTCTCACAAGAACAAAGGGAAATCTTAGACAAAACTATTAAGATAGAAATAGCAATTAAATCTCTTAAATCTAATCCCCAGGCCCTGATTGCTTCTCTAATGACTATTATAAAATCCTTCCATAAAATATTGCACCAGAACTTTTGGAACTCTGTATATATGAACAAGCTCCTCATTTTCCCTCTTTCAATGATGCCCATACAGTTTTCATTCCCAAACCAAACAAAGACCCTAAACTAGTAGAATCATATTGCCGAATACACTCCTCAATACTGATTTTAAATTATTGGCCAAGATCATGGCTTCTCGACTTCAATCAATCTTACCAGCAATTCTTACACCCCACCAGTTGGGTTTTGTAGCTGGCCGCCATTCCGTGAATTCAATTGCTTGGCCACACCTATACGCTGTGCTGGAATAACATTCTTTTGGTCTGTCTTTTATGGGTCTGATTAGATACTTCTATGATTCTTCTACTACTAACTACTTAAAAAATGGGCAAAGGAGCGAAGGTCTGGTTATGGCTAGGGGAACAAGGCAGGGATGTCCTCTATCCCCCTTGTTATTTAATTTATCATTAGACCCTCTATTGAAACTATTGCACAATTGGGAGGAATTTGAGGGTATTAAGGTGGGCAATAGATCTGTCAAAATAACCGCTTTTGCGGACGACATGTTATTGTACATTTCAAACCCTGAAAAAATTCTGATAGTCTTGCTTGATAAGATTAGCAAATATGGCACTGTCTCGGGGATCAGGATTAATATTGATAAATCCATTGCATTGAGTTTGATCCCGGGTTGTTTTCCCGGGTTGGTTTACCTATTTGGGAATTCAACTTACCAAAAATCCATTTGTTCTTCCCTTAATGAATGTCTCTCGATTTATACAAGAGGCAGAGAGAGTCCTTGAGGGATGGCAGGATTTACCATTAACTTACATGGGGAGAGCTAACCTTCTCAAAATGTCGTTATTTCCAAAACTTCTTTATATATTACAATCACTCTCTGTCCTATCCCACTTGGATATACAGAAATCAATTCTGTGTTCCGCCGCTTCATATGGAATAACAAAAGACCATGAATAAGCTTAATTAGACTCCAGCAGAGTAGGTCTAATGGTGGAATTAATTTTCCTAATATCGTAACATATAATTATGCTTCTCTTATACTCTTATTTACGTGATTGGATACAGCATTTGGCAGATTTGGGTAAAGAAAGGTGAAGCGCTGGGGTATGCACTAACATAAACTTGTGGTATTATCACAGTATAAGAATAACAAATTCAAGAAATAAACAGTACATATAATCCACTTTACATGTATTATTAACATTCAGACCCAAATTTTTTTCGATTTCTTAACACATTCGGATCCAAATCCGTATGGGAAACACAGTTCTGGAGGCAAATTTGAATGGAAATTTAAAATATTAAATAGCGGCATGCAGGGAAAAAAGTCTTACTGTTAATTGTTGGTGATGGCAAGTAACCGTTCGGGGTTTAAATCCAGGTGATACTCTTGCCAGACACGCTGCCTCGGGACTGGAAGTCACTCCATGCCCGATTTTCAGGTCTGATGGATGTATGTGGGTACCACCCGCCGTAGGGTGCCTAAGGGACTTTTTTTCTGTTGGCTCCTCTAAAGGGTCTTGCAGTCTCTTCTGCTCTTGGTAAAAGATCTCTCTCCTTTTCCTAAGCAGTGGAAAAATATGTGGTCCTTCAGGTCCTTTCCTTTTGCACACTTTCAAGCTCAACACTATGTGAACACAGTTCTTGGACACTTATCTGAGGCAGATTGGAAAAATACTTTTGATGTGCTTTTGTCTCAGCCCATCCCCCAACATAAAGCAATTTCAACCCATTACCTTTGACTAAGAGAAAAACTAAACTACGACACCATTACCTCTGGTCTACCACACTGGCGTCTCTACAAAAACCCTTCTTAAGACCCTAAACCATTCATGTAAACTATTCCCTGCTATCAGATATATAGAACTATTCCTAAATGTTTACCATCGCACGTACCTCACGCCTCATCAATACCTCCTAATGGGTTTATCCGCATGACAGACCTGCTCTAAGTGTGGAGAATGGCAGACAGACTTATATCATTCCTTATGGAGCTGTCCGTTAGTGAGATGTTTTTGGTTAAGAGTACGTTGTTATACGTTAACTAACTTGGTTAATCCAGTTCCCTTCAACCCAGAATGGGCTATATTGGGAATAATTCCCAAAACACTACACTACACAAAGGGTAATTAGTGCTGCTGCTAAAAAAAAATATTTTGCAACTGTGGAACCAGCACTGTATCCCCTCTTTGACTTTATTCCAAGAGAAATGACTATTTTTGTTCTATATGGATTGGCTGGAGGCCTCCCTTGATAAAGAAAAAAAACCTGAAAATGTTTTCATGGTTTGGATAACCTTTATTAACACCTTGTTGGATGATCTACGATCCCAAATCCATAACTGCTTTTCACAAACACTGTGGTATGCACTTAGCATATACATGGGAGAAGTGCCGGTAAACATTTGACTACCCCCCTAAAGTCACGTTCTTACCCATGTGGCGATGTTAGTGACCTGGGACACTCGTGCAGTTAGGTTGTGTGTTATGCATGATGATTACACACAACCTTACATACAATTCTTAAAACCAAATCACACAATTGTATGTTACTTACTGTTACTGACCATGAAAATGGTATTGAAATTGTTGAATGTGACATCTCTGTTACAATTCAGTGATATTCTATGATGGTAAAAAACTTTTTCTTCTTGTCATGTAACACTTTGCTTTGACTAAATAAAAAAGTAATAAAAAAAAATTATTTGAAGTACAGCTGAGGGCTGCAGGCTGTTTACATTCATATCCAAGCAGGTATTTACCTAGTTATGTTTTTTTTTTAGCAACCAACTATATAGAAACACATATTTTCTAGCACATACTAGCAAGATAATAGCTATAATCTGGATGTATAACACTTTCAGTTTGAAAGCTTTAGTAAACCTAAATAAATAAATAAAATAGTGGGGACTAAAACACTGATAGCTATAACTAGTGCCATCTAGTCAAGAGTAAGATCAAGTCAAAATCTCCAGGCCTATCATTGCAATGCATAAGGATGAATGTCAGGGACTGACATCTTCCTCTAAAGCATACTATATAGTGTTGGCCCTTGATCATTTTCAGCCCCAGGTCCACATGGCCCTCAATCCGGCCCTGCCTTTGTTTCCTACCTTTAAATGTTTCTTCATTCTCAGTACTACCCGACAAGAGATCCAACTCTCAGAATTCCTTAAAGGGTGTATGCATTTTCACAGCTTTGCCCGTGCAATCAATGTGTGGAAACTCAGCCATCAGGTTCAAAATTATGGGGATGGCAGGGTAAGATGCATTTGCTTTACTAAATATCAGGAACAGGGAGAAAGCTTAAATAAGTTGGAGAATGGTTGCTTGTTATCATAAGCAATCTAACTATAACACACAGTAGAATCATTTGACTTTAATCATTCCAAAGAAACATTTTTTATATGTAAACTATGACTTTGAATGCTGTCCCTTTGTAGTGAAATTACTATTTATTATTTATTCATTTATTAAAGAACAATTTTATTTATTTTTTTAATAAAGAAAAATTCTTAAAACTGTTGGCACAGCCCTGTGATGTCAGGTAGAATGTTATAATTTTTGAATTATAGGAAAAGAAAACAATGGGCTTAAAATTAATTTTCTTATTCCATTACATGTATGAATCAGGCCCAGAGACAGAGACTGAGGGCCTGATCCAGACCTACGCTCGGCTGTGTTTTTACGCTTTTCGTATGCGTAAAAACGGGCATTTGTACTTACTGCGCACGCATGGGCCCAATGTTACGTATGGGCCTTGAGCGTACCAGCATCGTAACAACGCTCAAGGGGGCGTGCCTGCCATACGAAAACCGTAAATATGCACCGAGGGCGGGGTGAGGCATTTCAATTGTACAGTATGGGTGTGCTAAGCGTAACTACGCAAGAAGCTTACGGACGCCCGCGGTTACGATCAGAAAAGTTAGGATAGGGTTTGCTAGGCGGAAGATGGCTGTAGTAAGTATGAACAAGGGGAATGCCTAGGGAAATGCATCGTAGGCACACTGGCGTAAATACGCTACGCAGAAGAGCATTTCATGATCGTAGGTGAAACGTACATTTTTTCAAATAATACATTTTTTATTTTGAAAATTTTTGATAGACATCGATAAGTTAAACAGAATCTTAAAATGTAAAGCACAATAATATCACATATGCCCAATGGTGTAGCATTTCTCTGTGTACCGCCACACTGCGCATGCACAGAACAAATGCGCGTGCGGTAAGGGAATACATAATGTAAAGACCAGATAATAGCCGCGAGATAATATGCATTTGTACAGAGACACAGAGTCTGAATACTGACCGGGTTTTCAGCAGAGCTATAGATGATGGGGTTGGGCTTGGCTGCGAGCCTGAAGCATTTTTCTGCCCACTGTCTAGTGCTGGCGTCTGGGTGCAGTGGGCAGAGAACCAGGTGCTGGATAATTGCAAGTTAGTGGAGTAATTGTGCAATGCAAAGATTTGCAGGAACAGGATCCAAGAGCTGACAGGAAGAACAGATGCAGTGAACAAGGATAAATAGACTGCAAAGAAGCACAAATGGTCCAGGGAATCAGAAGCACAATTAAAACTTGTGGGCATTGTGTCAGCAGGCTAAAGTTACATGTTGCCCTGACACAGGGAGAATTAAGAAGGAGGTTTAAATAGTAAGAAGTAAACACATGGAGCCTGATCCAGACTTAATATGGTTTTATGTACACAAGCGTCCCTAAGTTTTGCACTACTAAGGGAAATACACTCCCCTTGGCACTCCCCTCTTATGTACATAACTTAGCTGATTTAGGTGTTCAGAACCCTGTCTTAACTTTCCCTTGCGTATCTCTGTGCGTACGTAATGTCTTGACATACGTAACTGCCTAACCCAGCCCACACTGTGCAATTTAAATGCCTCCCTCCGCCCACAATGTGCAAAAGGACAAAATATGTCATGATTGCGACACTGAACTCAATAAGCCACAACAAATGCTTGCGTTTAAAAGGGATATTTTCTGGCAGGGAAGGAGTGGAGGGTCATAGTCAATGTACAGTATGGGTGTGCTCATCCAAGTGAGCCCAATTCAGACTCATATGCAGCATAAGCACGCATCATTTACAGATAAACACCAGCCACAGGGCACTTACAAGTCCAGAATGGTGCTGATGGGTTAAATTCTAAAGCCTATATTGCATTAGCATTTAACCTTCCAAATGCCATGCTAAAAGTATGGGACTGCTAGTTATTTAATGTATATTGAAGCTATAATTTTGTTCATCACTATTGGTACATTGACATTATAAATGACATTTTTTCACAAAGTATAACTCCATTATACATAACAGTGAGCTTTGCAGCACTAAACCTTCCTTTACTTGCATGGGTTTTTATTAAATGCAGGACGTGTTTGTTTTTAATTTCCAGCCTGGATTAGGCTCAAAATGTATTATATTCAACCACTGGTGCTGACTATAAAATAAATGAATATCCGGTGGGGGGAAAGGGCTTTTGCTATCTATATATAACCTAAGCTGTGTAAGTTTTATGTTACTTTAGCAAATACTTCCAAGACAGGGATGCTATTAACTAGCAGAGTTAAATTATGTGAGCCTTTATTTTAGAAAGCTGCTCTAGATTCTAAGCATGTGAGAGTAGTGCACCCCCCATGCACTCCCCTCACACATATGGCGATTCTGTGCCCAGAACCCTACCTTAGCCTTTATGCACATGCCTTGTGCGCAGGGTCGCCATCAGCAATTGTGGGGCCCGGGACTGACAAAATATGCAGGTACCCCACCCCCCAAGTTCCAAAAGATGGTTATTGACAAAAACTAAACTAAATTTGTGGTAAGTATTATATGTATAGCATAGGTACTGATGTGGTGGATTGATTACATAAACAGACTAAACTAATGATGTTCAGTGAAATCCAATACCTTCCCTTCCCAGTCCAATTCCCCCTTTATTCCTCATCTTTTTCCCTTTATTTTGTATAATTCATTTTTACCACTTTTTTGATGTACGGGTTGAGTCATAGACTCACAGTCTCTCTGTCTCCTTCGAGTCCTCACAGAAAAAGAGCCTCTCTTGCAGCTCTAGGGTGCAGTCCGACGGCGCTCCACCCCTGATGATGCCACACGTCGTGACATCATCAGAGTGCCGCAGACCCAGGGTCTGGCTGGCAAATTTTAGCCTGGTGGGCAAACCCATAGCAGTGGCCCATAAGTAATGGGCCATCCTCAGTGTTATCATAAATTTAATTGGGGATTCAGTGTGTAGGCAGCACACTTAGTAACAGAGGCGGTCCTAGGTTTTGTGGTGCCCTAAGTGAAAAAATTAGAAGGGACACCATCAAACAATGTCGACATTTTGATATTTTTCTCCTTGATACCTTACATGACCAATTATACACCAATTGCTTTGTCAAAGAAAATTACTTTTCTTTTTAAAATAAATTTACCAGAAAAAACATTACTGCTATACACCAAGCAACTGGTGTGTAATGTGTGTGATGTAAAGTTTGTGGGCCACATTTACCAAGCTGCGGGTTTGGAAAAGTGGAGATGTTGCCATAGCAGCCAATCAGATTCTAGCTCTCATTTTCTTTTTACATAATAGAGAATGTCAGCTTAAATCTGATTGGTTGCTATGGGCAACATCTCCACTTTTCCAAACCCACAGTTTAATAAATCTGGCCATCTGTGAGAAAAATAGCTAAGTGTAGACTTCAAGGGACAGCACTACCAAAGTGCAGCAGCTAGTGGCCAATAACGGGGACACAGTATTGTTGTTATTTTCTGTATATTTCTCTGTTTTAAACACAGTCTGTGTGAGAGACTAAATCAAACCAAATAAAAAAAAGTGAAAACAAAAAAGAAAAAACTGCATGTTATCAATAGGTTTTTTAATTAATTGTATTTTATAAAGTTTTAAACTAGCAACAATCCTTACCCCAATAATATAATTATCAAAGCGTAACAGTTAAAAGTAAAGAAACACCACTTACCTTTTGCTGGGTCACAGTGCTGGCTCTTCCCATGACCTCCTTCCCAGCAAGGCCGGTACTCTCACTCTGCGCTGGGGAGGAACGGGGGGTCGGGCTGGGCATACTGCTTTGGAGGTGCAGTCTTGCTGTCAGATAGCAGAGGCAGGTGCGGATCTTGTATTTTTATTTCATTTTCTTTTGATTCCTTCCCTTATTCATAATCCTCACCCAGTATCTTCCCCATACCCTTTCCCCTGTATTCTCATTAGCAATTTACCCTGCACCCCCCTCCACCAGTTTCCTTTTTTACCCATCTCTCTACTATTCCCAATATACTCCCCTCACTACACTGCTCTTTCTATACCCCTTTCACCACACTGCTTCCTCTATACTCCCCTCACTACACTGCTCTTTCTATACCCCTCTTACTACACTGCTTCCTCTATACTCCCCTCACTACACTGCTCTTTCTATACCCCTCTTACTACACTGCTTCCTCTATACTCCCCTCACTACACTGCTCTTTCTATACCCCTCTTACTACACTGCTTCCTCTATACTCCCCTCACTACACTGCTCTTTCTATACCCCTCTTACTACACTGCTTCCTCTATACTCCCCTCACTACACTGCTCTTTCTATACCCCTCTTACTACACTGCTTCCTCTATACTCCCCTCACTACACTGCTCTTTCTATACCCCTCTTACTACACTGCTTCCTCTATACTCCCCTCACTACACTGCTCTTTCTATACCCCTCTTACTACACTGCTTCCTCTATACTCCCCTCACTACACTGCTCTTTCTATACCCCTCTTACTACACTGCTTCCTCTATACTCCCCTCACTACACTGCTCTTTCTATACCCCTCTTACTACACTGCTTCCTCTATACTCCCCTCACTACACTGCTCTTTCTATACCCCTCTTACTACACTGCTTCCTCTATACTCCCCTCACTACACTGCTCTTTCTATACCCCTCTTACTACACTGCTTCCTCTATACTCCCCTCACTACACTGCTCTTTCTATACCCCTCTTACTACACTGCTTCCTCTATACTCCCCTCACTACACTGCTCTTTCTATACCCCTCTTACTACACTGCTTCCTCTATACTCCCCTCACTACACTGCTCTTTCTATACCCCTCTTACTACACTGCTTCCTCTATACTCCCCTCACTACACTGCTCTTTCTATACCCCTCTTACTACACTGCTTCCTCTATACTCCCCTCACTACACTGCTCTTTCTATACCCCTCTTACTAAACTGCTTTCTCTATACTCCTCTCACTACACTGCTCCCTCTATACCCCTCTCACTACTGCCAGGAAAGTATGAAAATGTGGCGATTTTTCTACTAGTGTCCTGGGCAGGACAGAGAGGAGTCCAGGGGCTATCCCAGGCCCCCTCTCTGTCCAGACTCGGGACACTAGGCCCGGCTGCCCCCCCCTGATGGCAGCCCTGCTTGTGCATAATGGAGGATCATATGTAAGACCCAGGCCTTACCATACGATTTCATACCTCTCCCTACCCGCCATGCATACATGCTGTTCTCATGGTGGGTGTTCGTGCTGCGCTGTCGGAATGGGTTACCTTGCATGAATGAGAATGTTCGTAATGTGTTCCAATTCGTAACCACCATTCTCGTTTATGCACAATATGATCACTAAATGAACTTACCCATTTGGAATTCGTATTACACTGTCATACGGAACTGTGGCTCTGGTTCAATGTTCTATATATAGATATAAAAATAGACTGACAGAGAGTTGTTACAATAAAACATGTACAGTATGCAAATGAATATCAGGGAGAATGTGATAGCACTATCGTGGCACTGCACTAAAGGGGTGTGTCTTGTAAATTAATCTACCCATGGGTGTTTCTAGCACTGTCATGAAAACTATTTCTCAACAAAAACAGCAGATCAGTATTTATTGATTGTTAGATTATCCGTGAATAAATACTTTCAGTGAAGACTGTGAATAGGAGATCTGCTGACTTACATCATAGTTGCCAACTCTCCCTGAATATCAGGGAGACTCCCTGAAGATTGGGTGATCTCCCTGACTCCCTGAAGTGTTTGGTAATCTCCCTGATTCTAATTTCATCCATTGAGGTCTATGGAGATGATCAATTTTATGGAGGCCAAGATGTAATGAAAGAATCTTGTTAATCAGCTGCAGCGTCACTTTTAGCTTTTCTATAAAGATAGTAATGAAAGTATTCACTGACAATTTAATAATCAATAAATACTGACATTTTTATTGTAAAATAGTTTTCCTGGCAGTGCTAGATACACCTATGGGTGGAGCTATTCACAGGACACACCTCTTTGGTGCAGCACCTTGATAGTGCTCTTACAATCTCCCTGATATTTATTTGCAAAAGTAGGCAACCATGACTTACATGCCTCCATGAAAACAGAACCAAGGCCCTAAATATGGTTGCAGGTACATAAAGGGCAGACAGGAGTTTATCACACATCAGTGATAAATTCTGGTTGGTTAAGGGGAAGTATTGGTCAGAAGGTCATGGGGTGGGATTATAGATGTTACAAGAAGGCTAGAGGGAAGGATTTCAGCCTCCTCTATCTTAGAATTACCCTCCCTCCCTTAAAGTTGTTGAGGATTGTTGTTGTTTTGTTGCTTTCACTTTTTCTTTTTAAATTGTGCATGTTATGCCTGCAGCAGAAGGGGTCAGCTAAAAAGGGGATGTTTGACAGATGGGGAGATTTTGGGGGGAAGTGGGGGGACAAACACAACTTGGGAGCGGACCAAGGACATCTTACCCTAATGGTTGGGTCCTGTAGGATCTACCTCCTTCCAGATGCTGCGGTGTGTAGTTTGAATGGGTTACAATAGTTAATAGTGTTCTTGCTGGAAGACCAGTCTCGAGGGGGCACCAAGGTCAACAGCTGGTTTGGCCAAGTTGAGGGTTTTGGTTTGGGGGTGTGTGCTGATCCCCCAATCTGCTATTGGGCCAACTATTTTAATCATGGTTATCTAAATTCATATAGTAATCTATTCTAATTGGCCCCAATATAATAAAACCATGTGCCCTTTTTTAATCGCAGCAAATGTCTCTGTGTCTGTATTTTGGTGAGGTGTGACTGGTTGAATGATGTGTGAGTGAACTAAATACCCTTTGCCATTTATAGCCATATCCATAGGCTGCAATGCAGGGAAATAAGAAACAATTTCTTAATTGTGTACTATACCAAAATAACTTCTTATAAATCAGGATCAGAGCAATTGCCAAACACTTCAAGGAATCAGGAAGATCACACACTCTTCAGAGAGTCTCCCTGATATTCAGGGAGAGTTGGCAAATATGGCAGTATGTGATTTTACAATTATCTGTGTACTAAAATTTATCCTAAAGTGGCATATCACTATATTCAGGAAAATGTGCTTATTCACTCAGATTTGCAGTCTGATCAGCAGCCATATTTTAGGTTGCTAACATCATATCTCCTACAACAACCCAGGACAAGTGGAAATGCAGGGAAACATAGCAAGGTGAACAATATGAACAGAATATAATTAATTTAAACCCCCTGTACACAGATAAACAGCTCTTCAGGCCAGACACACAGCTAACAAGCATTAATCAGAAAAATAATAAGGATTTTAAGCCCCATAGTAGTCAGCTAGCATACTTGAACTCCACTTTCCCTGATACCCCTTTTCCTTTATATAAATGTCCTGGTGGAACCATTCACAAATTCAACAGTGCTTATGCTCTGACACAGGCTTTGCTCCATTGTGTAATGTGCTCCACTATTTCTATTAGAAGTGTACCTTCAAAATAAAACTACTATTTTTAATGTGTGAAAGAAGTCACTTATAAAACACCTAAAAAAAATATCAAAAACAGGACTTGTTATAGCCAATAACCAAAGCAATTCCTTAAGAATTTTTATTATTTTCAAATCTAATGTCTTAGATGTCTTGGCAGTCAGATAGTACGACCGAAGTATCAGTATTGTCATTTTACATAGGTTTGATTTTTAACAGTGCCATCATATTAAGTAGCTCTTTACAATTTTAATTGTAACAGCAGAGCACATTCTCTACAGGGCCTCCAGCTCTCCTCCTGTAACACTAAATGACGCTGTTGTCACGACGCTAAGGTCACATCAGCGTTATTCACTTCAAAGCCTGCCGTGGAGGAGAGCAGAAGTCTGAAGGAGGAAGACATCAAAAGTAAGTAATGTAGAGAAGAAAGGCTGGAGAGACATGATTGAAAATACTGGGCGGGGCTGGAGAGATATGATTGATAATTCGGGGGGGGGGGGGGGGGGGGGGGCGACAGGAAGCGCCACATGAACTCCCCCGATGGCGCTGTGGGGAGACCCAAGGACATCAACACTGGGGCATGGTCAGAGACCACAATGTCCCCCACCCTCGCCTCCTCGACTAACGGTAGCAAAGTCTTCGAGATAAGGACATAGTCAATGCGGGAGAGTGATTGGTGTACCCGGGACAGAAACGTATAATCTCGGTCCGCTGGGTGTATCAATCGCCAAGGGTCGCAAAGTTGGAATGAGGACTTCAAATTATGGATATATTTCCAGGCCTGAGGTGGAGGGTCTACCGCGGGAGGTGATTTGTCAATGAGGGGGTTATCGACTGTGTTGTAGTCACCCCCCATGATGATCTGGTATGTCTGTCTGCTGGCTAGGAGCTGAGTAATGATTTGGAAGAACTCCCTGGGGCAATGATTTGGTGCGTATATGTTAAGTAAAGTATATTTAGCATGCCACAACAGTACGTCTAGTAATAAATACCTCCCCTCTGGGTCTTTTACCTCATCAAGGATTTGGTATGGAAGCCGTTTACTGAATAGGGTCGCTACTCTCCTTGATTTAGAGTGAAATGAAGCTGACCTACATTCTGCAATCCAGGGGGCACGCAGCGCCGATCCCTCCCCCTCCCTCCAGTGAGTCTTCTGCACAAACACCACATCCGGGCGAAGCCTCTTTATATTGTTTGATACTTTTCTGCGCTTAATTGGGCTATTGAGACCCCCCACATTCCATGATAGAACCCTCAGACTGTCATGTGTGCGTGTGCCAGGTGATGAGTGGGATGTCGATGGTGCAGTCATCCTACCCTAACATTGTTCCACGGTCGTCTAGCTAGAAGTTGGTCAGGGGATTTTTCTTTCTGTATTCTGCTTAATGGCAAGCTCTCTTCCGGGCCACGCGGAGCACGGTCTCCCTCTTCCATAGTTTGAAACAGTAAATGAAAAACAGAATTAGTGTTAACATTTAAATGCAGTAGGTACAATAATGCGGCAATGTACAGCAACATTTTTTTATTTTTAAGAACACAAAAACCAAACCAAAAAACGGGGATGGGCCCCATTATGTCAAATGGGATGCACCTTGAACTAAAGGCAGCGGGACTGCTTTCTGAACAAACCCAAACGGGATTTGAAGGGGCTCTGGGGGGACAAGTACATAACAATATGGAAAACATAGCTTAACAACCGCGGTAGTTATAAGCCTCAGTATGCTGATGGGTTCAAAGCGCCGCCGACCTAGCCTACTGTTCCTGAACACCCTGATCTGGAGGATTATCTTTCAGATAGTTATGCGCCTGTTCAGGATCAGTAAAAAACACTGCTTGACCATTCGCTATAACACGCAATTTGGCCGGGTAGATCAGCGCAAAGCGCGTTTGACGGGCGTGTAGCATTTTGCAGATATCAGAAAAGGCCTTACGCTTCTGTGAAACCTCCACTGAGAAATCCTGGAAGATCAGAACTTTTTGGCCCTCTACCTGTAATTCCTGTCTCTGCCTATACGCTTGCAGTATTCTCTCCTTGTCCCGAAAATCCAGGAATCTGGCAATAACAGGCCTAGAGCCATTACGTTGGTTTGGTCTCTCTGGCCCTAGTCGATGTGCACGCTCTATAGAAGGTACTTTACCAGGATCGTAAATACCCAGGGCCTGTGGAATGGACTTACTGAGAAGCTCCAGCAAATCATCTCCCCGCACTGCTTCTGAGATGCCCACAAAGCGCAGGTTATTCCGGCGCAGTCGGTTCTCCAAGTCATCAACTTTATTAGTTAAGGCCTGGATGGTCTGTGACTGAGTAAGGCTTGTGGCCTGAAGAGTCGTGAGACTATCCTCTGTGTCCCCCACCCTCTGTTCCACTACACCCAACCGGGAGGAATTAGCGTCAATTTTAGTTAATGCCGTATCCAGACGGGCCTGCAAATCCTCAAATTTTTTAAAAAGTTGGGGCATAAGGAGCTTAGCAATTTCCCTAGCGTTCTCTTCCGCAGTGGGAACATGCGATCCCGAGGGGCCAAAAGAGGAGCCATCCTGTGAGTTGTCACAGAGGGTGGGCGAGAGAGGGGGCTGTTTGCCGGAAGTGGGGCGCTGCTTCCCCATTCTGGTATTGCGTGACGGGGTCGATGAAGCTGATGCCGCTGGCCTGTCAAGAAATTTGTCCATAACAGGACAAATGTACCAAATCCCTAACTCCGACTGTCAGCAGAGCACAGTAACGACAAAGCTAGTTAGAAGTTGCAGTCAGTGACCCCCCCAATTATCCCCAAACATTCTAGTATTACATATTTGATGAAGAGGCGTCAATTACAGACGGGTAGTAGGGGGTATCCCACCCTCAACCTGTCTAAATGTCAAGAGTCACCTTATTAGCAGTCCCACTAAATATGTCACTATAAACACCAAAACCCACAAACACAAACGGGGAGAAAAAAAAAAACAAAAAACCCCAAAACCAGGTTTAGGTGCTACCAATAGCGTAATTCTGTAAGCTAGAAAAGCACTTCACCGGAGTGTCTTTAGAGAACCAGGCTCAGTAAGAGGACACTTTATACAATACTGCTTTGCTAATCCGTGGCTTGCCACAGATATAAGCCAGTGATATTCTCCTGCCCCACCTGAGCTGTTTATCACTTAGTTATGAAAAAGAACAATTTGCCTAGATGCTAAACATGAGCAGTACAACATGACATAGAATAGTACAATAATAAAATTGAACCAAATGAAATCAATTTTGGGCCACACTGGATGGGAAAATGAGAGGATAGTTACAGTGTGCACAGGGACAGTATAGCTTATATATGTAATGAAACGCAATTAGAGAAATAATCAGCAGGTGGAACCCTGGAGTAGCCAATAATTCAAGCAGGACAAATGCTCAAGGCGAGAAAATGGATGACTGCTTATAGTTTCAGTTACTGGTCCAGGCACTGGAGGAGTACAATCTTGAGATATGTGAGCAGTTTTGGGTGGAGGAGCTAGGAGAACAATGGCCAGCTCATGCCAACTTATTAGAAAGCTACCAGGAGGTCAGCAGAGAGTGAGACAACCTCTGCCCAGCACCCCAGGAATATGTATCACCCAAGTGGCTCTGCTGAGCTGTGTGGAGGCTGGTCTGTCTCTATGGGGTAAGTGCTGCAATCAGGTGGGGTAGAATGCAAAGGCAGGATCTGTATGGAAGGTGTGCCTGTA
This sequence comes from Limnodynastes dumerilii, assembly GCA_011038615.1. NCBI lineage: Eukaryota > Metazoa > Chordata > Amphibia > Anura > Limnodynastidae > Limnodynastes > Limnodynastes dumerilii. The sequence goes on from WWET01005647.1 coordinate 87,300, forward strand.
ATCCCCGCTAGCAGCAGGCTATGGTACCTCTTTAGACTTGCACCAAGAGTGCAGAAGACAGCAACAGGGGGGTCCAGTCACCAGGAGGAGGTGGTCCGCTACGGCCCCCAAGTCCAGGGCCAGCAGACTGGCTTCCTTTCAATGTGCCAGCAGTTGTCAGCACATGGCCACCCGCCGCCGCAGGATCTCAAGCCGGCACTCAGGAGGAGCAGGGGCCAGTGGGAAGCGCCAGGTCCGAAGCAGAGGCCGCAGGAACGCAGCCACGGTCCCAGGGGAAGTCACCCACGGCGCAGGAGCAGGGAAGCAGATGGAGTCCAGCGGCACCGAAGACAGGCCAGGTGCGGCCGCAGGAAAGCCTTTCAGCTGTCAGCCCAGCAGGCCTGCATCAGCACTCGCGCTGGTGATGGCGGCCCCCGCCTCGCGGTCACAGAGCGATGGCCCCAGCAGGCAGGATTGACACCTCCAAGTGTGCTCACCTCCCGTAGCCTAGGAGAGAGGACACCGCCCCCGGGAATAATCAGGCGCGGGTCCTCACCAGTGATGCCGGCTCCTCCGTCACATGTAGCCCGCCTCTCCCGTACACGTGCTGCGCTGTAAGGCCTATCCACAGGCTGGACTCCGGGGCCCAAGTTTCTCGCCGCCGATTCCCTCGCGACCCAGGTAGGGATGCGCCCCACGCACTCCAGACCCTGGGGAGAATTCAGCTGGGGTCAGAAAGCTGGATTAACCGGCCAGATGAGCGTGGATGCAGTCGCTGAGCGGGAGCTGTGTTAAAATGCGGCCATACTGGATGCGCCACCCCCGGAAGTCATCGGGACGTTATTTTTTATTGTTTTATAAGGGCACAGTAACGTTTTTTGGGCAAGGCATGCTGCCGTTAGTAGTGCTACTAGAGCAAGCATGCCTTGTCATTCATGGGCATGCTTGCACCAGTAGTTCTACTAGTGGCAGCATGCCTGAGTGGGCCTTCCGTTTTTTTTTTTTCATTTAAATATTCCTTCACAGACGCAGCCCGGTCGGATGCGGACACTGTCAGATGCTGTGCGCGCTCCCGATCTGGGCATGCGCAGTGGGCATTTGGCTGCGCTTCCATCTGAAAAATAGACGGAAGAGCAGCTCTGAATCAGCCCCATTGCCTTTCTATCAATATTAGTGTCCATTTATGGAGACTTTGGGGCTGATTCAGAGATGCGATTTCCACGG
>WWET01005648.1:6092-49707 GCA_011038615.1 Limnodynastes dumerilii
TTTTTTTAACTGCATTCAGGTTACAAGAATGTTGAATTTATTGTACAGTGGTCGGAAGGATGCAGTCTGTATTGTAAGGTGACCTGTATGGTATAGCGGTCACTAGGATGTCGGTAAGGTATGTGTCCCTAAGATATATAGTCTGTATTGTATTGCAGTTTTTAGGATGAAATGGGATTTGTATAGTGGAGACTAGAATACTGCCTGTATTGTATAGTAGTGGCTATGATTTGCTTTCTTTTATTGTATTTACAAGATTGTGTTTTATGATGTTTACATATATACTATACTCTAGTAACTATAATGACAAATTGTTTAAAAGGTAGGCACAAATTTAAAGTTTGCAGGGAGGCGCCGAACACCCTAGCACCGGCCCTGTCTGTACCTTTGTTGCGTAATCAACATCATTCTATTATGCATCCATTTTTAAGCCCAAATTATGCACACCATAATTTCAGACAAGATCCATTCTCACCATTTGGCAGTGACATGTAAAGGTTATTCTTGTGGTTCTAAATGTAACATTAGTAATAAAAGTTAACTTTGTTTTTGTTTTTACTATAAATTATTTTCGGCTATAATGCTATAAGAAGCATTAATAGCAGTAGACTATTTTAAGAAACTGATTGTTCTAAGTTGTCAGAAAGAGTAATAAAGCAGTACGTCCAGGTCAAGTCTATTTTACTTTTTTGAATCTTAAAGTCACTTTTTACTAGTAGCAATAAATATCTTAGATAGAATACTGACTGTGCCAAGTTTAACTTCCATGTCTCTGAACTAGCTCAACAGCAGCAGGTCAAGTACAGGGGACAAGGAAGAATATAGGAAGAGGGGCAGCAGGCTGGAATCTTCACTCACAAAGTACCTGTTAATGCACTTCCAGAACAAAGTGCAAGTGGAAAGAACATAAATTGGAGATTAACAAATATAGCATTAATTAGGGTATAGTAGGATTCAGGGGTGTAAAGGGGTTTTTGCAGAATGTAAGAATTTTTCCCTCTATTTATTAAAAAGATATTTAAAAGGGGTTTTTGACAGGAAGTGGTCCTCTTCTGGATTTTTTTCAGGAAGACGAGACCCTGTCGGATTGCCTAAATGTTTATAGAGCATTTCATTGCTCTATAATTGCTCTATAACTGTTCTCTTATCACTTCATTATTTTCTCTTTCTTTCTACTTTGGCTATCTTTAGCTACTCTGCTCTTTTCCCCCCTTTATTCACTTTTCTTACCCTCCCTAACAGCTTTCCCTTTCCTTCCATATTTTGCAACTCCTCCCCCTTTGTGACTCTCAACCGCTATTTTGAGATGTTGCATCCCAGGTGACAAGCTGGTCTTCCAGTGCACTGGGGATGGTGCCACATCCTCTTGACAGATGACAGCTCACCTGCATTGCCCAGATTACCACAGCCCACCTGGTCTGTGTAGTGGTCTGGGGGTCCCCACAAGGTGTCGACCCCATCTCCTCGGCGGTCTTCCAGAAGCAAACATTGTGGCTGCGCTTCTGGTGTGGCCTGAATCTACTTCCAGTTAGCAGACATCTTCATGAGGTGAGGCCACAAAAATTTCTAGTGTGGCCTCACTGTCAGTAGCTACCACAGGCACTCAGCAGATAACGGGTCCCAGAGTTAGTCTCTGGTGACTTCAGGAAATGCGTCGATAATGCCCCATTCTATCAATATGCCACAAGGTGGGAATGGAAGAAGGGGAAGGAGAACTTCCTGACAATGTCAGAATATGCAAGTCTGCAGGGTGCAGGATTGCCCCCTCACTAAAAACACTTGGGCAGTCTTTGATTTCAGTGGATATTGCAAATTTAACCCCTTCAGCCCAACTTTTTAGGCCCACATTGGACACAAGACCCACAGTTTGGCACCCACAGTCCCATGTCCATTTTTTCAAGTGGGGACAGTCTTCCATATTCCCATGAGAGCAGAGTGAGCCCATCACAGGTGGGATGTGTCAAGGAGGGAACTATATCTTGACTTTGGAGATGTTGACCAGGGAGCCTCTTACAGCCATCAGATGTCAGTGCACAGCTGCACAATTTTAGGCCAATGTTTGGTAACATGCAAGGGGGTATGGGTGCACATTTTGGTGTATCTCCTAGCTCTGCAGAATGTGCCTATTGGTCTGGATCCATGGTGCCTCCAATGCCATACTTACCAGGGCCATGGTCCGCTCACCATTACAGGGGACATGATAGGCGCCATTTAGTTCATCTCAGATCACATTCTCATTCCCTATTTGGGTCAGGGCCCAGTACCTCTAGGGTAACTGCTGAGACTATCAATAGAGATAACAGACATTCCGTGGCTATGCAGGACCTCCCTTTTCAGAAATGTAGTCCTGTTAACATAGACGGTACAGGTCCCTGGGGAGAAGTTTTGTGGAAACACCACATAACGTCAAGGTGGTCATACCTGTGAGTGAGAATTCTGGTCAGGCAGCTTCAGTGGGTTAAGACAGATCAGATGACACCCAAGGCAACACTGTGGACTTCCTGAAACACAGTAAAAGGAATAACTCTACTTTGTACTATATTTCGAGTTAATAAATTAGTATGCCGAATCTTGCTAATTAACCCAAGTAACCCAAGTAAAACCTCCCAGTGGCAAATGCAGGATTTTCAAAGGGGAGTTTCCAATGTGTGTAATACACATTGGAAACACATTGGGGTATATTAGGGGTCTGGACAAGGCACACTACATAAAGTACATGTGGCGATATATTAGGCATATAGTTATGGCACATACTATAATCTATTAGGCTTTGGGAATGGCACACTATATGCGGTATATAGTATGCCATTTTCCGACCCCTATTATATCTTAATTATATAATAATATGTGCAATACCCAGACCCATAATATATCCCCATATATCATACTATGTGCCATGTCGTTTTTTGGATTTTAGTTTACATTTGAGGGAGCACTTTTATAAAAAAACTCTAAAATGTTCTTGTTGTCATTTTTTCCTTTTAGTAAAGAGTAGAGACACTCCTTAGGAGTTTTATTTTGTTGACAATCATTATTTATTAACGCAGTTCCATATGGTCTTTTTTCTTGCAATCCATAATATATCCAATACTTATTGTGTGGCACATAGTTTCTTGCTCTGTGGTGGGATTCCTCCTGTGTGGCAGGCAAAGAGTCCCTCTTTTATATTGGTCTGTCTGTCTACCTGCAAAGCCTCACCCCTTTTGGCCACCACCAGCAAAGTCATGCCCCTATTTTCAGTTTTACATTTTTGTTTTTGGGGAGGGGTTTCACCTTTAAAAAACAAAAATTCACTGGGGGGGGGGGAGTGTGGCTCTGGGCTACCTGAAACCCCCCTGATGCGCCACTGCCCTAAACACTCCATAAACGGGCCATATTTCACAATATTGTCTCTTTAGGTGGGCTTAACTTTAAAACTGTGGTGATAGAAATAATCTATGACCGTTCATGAAGTCTGCAGAAAGAAAACATTCATAATAACAAATGTGACAACCAATGTTATTGGTTTGTCTTTGAGATGGTACATCTAAGTACGTAGTTTAACTTGTAGTGTGTACCTGAGCACTCAACCTATAGGAATTGGTAATAGATTAAAAATAAATATATTTGTTCTATATGTTCTATATAGAAATGTGGGTAACTGAGAGCGCCATGCTAATAGAGCATTACAAAACATAACTATCAAAATGTACATAAACCCAGGGTCATCTTTTCCACTGGGCACAATGGGCAGGTGATCATGGCCCCACAAGTCTAGGGGCCCTTGAGCACTGCTGCCTGGACCCAGCAGTCAATGGATTTTCAGACTGACTGTTCTGTATTTCCATTTAGGAGCTGGAGTAATCTCCAACTCCAAAGACGCCACCATTAAAATCCACAGACCACTACTCCGTCTTTTATTGAATGTATCAGAGCTCCCACTTAGATCCCTGGCAGCATGCACCATATGTATGCAGTCACACAGCGACACAGACATAGCCAAGCGCTCCTGACACACAACATGGCTACACTGCTTTAGTAATTAACCGACACTCGGCACAGACATGGTACTAGGCACAATACTGTATGTCTGTGTCACTGTGCGACTGCATAACCAACACAATGATGTTGGTGTGACCTAGTGATATCAATGCAGAGAAAACAAACCATGGAGGAAAGAAGAAGACTTCAAAAGGTAAGAAAATCAAGAAATAAGTGTGTGTTTGGATTGCTGGACAAGAAAGTAGGGGAAAGAAGGCTGACTGGACATACATAAGGAGAGGACAGAAAGCTTTCTGGACATACAAGTAGGGGACAGAAGGGCTCCTACAAAAACCCTGTAGGACCAAATCTGTTCATGTAAATAATGTGACTTTACTCCTACAGCAATATCAATCACATAAACAGATTTATTTTTAGAGGGCACCCATAGGAGCCCTGTATGATCAGTGCTGATAGAGTGAATGGCACGGAAGAAGGTGATACCTGCGGAGGAGGAAGGAAGTGAAAAAAGAAGATGGCAAGTGTAAGTAAAGGGGAAAAGTTGGTGAATAAACAGGGTAATTACATTAAATTGACACATATACAAGGGCAGTTATAAAGGCTGAACATAAATAAAGGGGCATTAATAAACACAGGGCATAAAAAAATGGCATTAATAAAAGCTGGACACATATAAAGGAGCGGTCATAAAGACTGCTAAGGGGCAGAAATGGAGGCTGGAGACATAACTAAGGACAGAAATAGGGGCTTGAAATATAACATGGGGCATTTACATGGGCTGGGCACATATACAAGGGGTAGAAAAGGGTATCTGGACACATACTAGGGGCAAAAATGGATTACTGGGCAGAAATGAAGGCTTGACACATAACAAGGTGCAAATGGGAGTGGACTCATATACAAGAGACCAGTAGTGAGTGGCTTAACATATATTCAAGGGACAAAAATGGCTCCTGTGCTCATACAAGGCGTGGAAATGGATAACTGGGTACAAACAAGGGACAAAAATGGATGGCTGGAGACATGTAAAGGCACACAGGATGGCAGAAAAGGATGCCTGGAGGCATAGAGGGGCAAGAAAATGTGTATTGAATGGCAGTAGCTAAGATGCAGTCTTTATTGTTTGGCAGTAATTAAGATTTAGTTTCTATTGCATATATAATCTTTGTATGGTGGTCACTAGTATGTTGTCTGTTTTGTATGTATATCAGTGGGATACTCACTGGGGACCAGATTCAGACTCCCGCATGTTTTCCGTGCATGCTGTGATCTGTAATTATGCAAGACAGAGGGGAGTGTACCCCTCCTGTCACTCCCCTCTGTTTACGCTGCCATAAGCCTGCATTACTCAAACATGTGGATCAGCGGTCCGTACTCGATGGTGGTGCAGCCTCTTATACACCAAATCACAATTGAAATATTGTTAATCCTAAGGACAAACCATTAACTTATGGGCCGCTGCTGTGGGCGTGCCCCTGTCACTCACTGAGCCACGCTGGACCAGAGGAGCGGAGTCTAACCCCAAGCCGGGTATTCACCAGAGCCCCTGATGGTGGGGATGGAATTGGCTGCAGGCAAGGGGCAGGTCGCTGCCCTCTGGACAAGCGTGCAGACACAAAGACAGTGAGGTGAGACCCAGGGAGAGCAGGGGTAGTAGTTGCAGGTAGTGGAGACACTGCTACTGAGGCTTGACACGATGACTGGACTGGAGCTGTGCTGGAACCAGAGATACAGGAACACTGGCCTGGACTCGGAGAGAACCAGGAAGCGGACAGTTTAACACAACCAGGAACCAGGGACCCAGAGCACATGAGCAAACTGAAGGACACAAATTAGCAGACAGGATAGCTGTTGCTCTGACAGGGCTGTGGAGTTAGTGAGGGATTTAAATAGAGCAGGTGATGAGACCATGTGACAGGCTGAATGTAAACAAAGGCATATGTAAATTGAACAGGGAACTGAAGGAATCGTGACACCCCCCCAGGCTAAAATTTGCCAGCCAGCTGCTGTTCGTGTGTCCAGCCAGCCTTCTTCTCCCTCCTTGTGTGTCCATACAGCCATTTGGCCCCTTCCTAGTGCATCCAGCCAGTATTTAGCCCCTTCTTGTGTATTATCCTTCTTCCTCCTTCATTGCATATCCAGCCAGCATTCTGCCCCTCTCCTTGTGTGTCCAGCAATGCAATCCATAAACTTATTTGTTTAATAAATTTTTTCCTGATTGAAGTCTTCTCTCTGCTTCTTCTCTACTCCTCTGTGTGTCTTTTCTGCAGTAATGATGCTGATGTGGCCCTAAGTTATCGTAAAGGACCAGATCCTGAATAATGTATGAAGGAGGGAATTATGATTCCCGATATCGTAATTCCTCTGTCCGTTAGGTTGTGTGCATGTGCACAACCTTACTACCATTGTGTAAATTAGGGTACGGGGCAGGGGAAGGCCCGTTACGACTACATCTGCAGCCGTAATGCCGCGGACCTAGTCGCAAATTTTAAGGTAGGAATCAGGACAGGTAAGTGTCCAGATTTTACTACCTTGAGCGGGGAGTGCAGGGGGTGTGCACTCCCCGCTACGCAACCGCCTGTAACGACTCATAGGTCAGGATCCGGCCCATAGTACCTGGCCATGTTAATATGTTGGTCCAGGAACTTTGTCTGAGTGTTGGGTTCTCACTAAAGTAGTGCAGATGTTGCACTGCTTAAATTATTGCAAAAGTCAGAGACTCTACTTAGATGCTTGGCACTAAGGCTCTGATCCCTTGCAACAAAGTTTACTGGAATTGCCTGCCGGGGAACCAGGAATTTTCTCCACTCTTTCGTGGGTCAGTGCAGTTGGTCCCAATATGCTTTGACTACTGTAGAAGGGCAGCGAGGTCCCCGAAACTCGTGGGGCCCTGGGCAACTGGTCAGAGTTCTCAATGGGAAAGAAAAAACTGCCTAAATGACAACTAGAGGATTTCATTTCATGGTATATAATTAATATTTGGCACTATCATATTAACAATATTGGACCAGAAGCAGACTGCAGCTGCAGCAGAGGTCCAATGACAGATCCCCGCTGCATTCTAACTACCGCAGGAGCTAGAGGAGGCCTCTGGAACTTCTTTTATCTCCTATACATTGTGTTAACGAATTGTATTTGACTTTTGATTTTCACTTTTCATTTTTCTAGAGAAATGTGCCAGCTCACAGCAGAAAATGAAGAACAATATGTCCTATTTCTCAAGTGGTTTCCCCTTTTTATGACATATGTAAAACTAAAGGTTTGATTAAGTACACCCTTATTAAGAAACTTTAGTTATCAAATGTCATATACCCTAGGTGTCATAAACAAGATAATTAATAGAAAAATATTATCCATAGACTAAATAATAAAAATAATTTAAAAATGTCTAAATAACTTACAATGTAGAATTATAAATAGAATGAACAAGCTAAATGTTTAATAATGGACTGATTTAGCCTGATGCTGTATAAGATGATTGATTTTATTAAAACATCCATAGATTTTGTTGAATTAATGAAGAAGGGTTTGAAAATGGAAAACACTGTTTCCATTGTACCATAACTAGAACTTATTTCCAACTCCAGTTACTTTTGGTAAACGCCCACATTTCGGCACTGCGCATGTATGCACTATAGGTTTCCGACACAGGTCTGGATCCTCTTGATCCTGGCTTCCGATGGCAGGATGGGACAACCTGCCATGCACATAGTGTGTATGCATGGTGTGTATGCATGGTGTATGTGGGAGGTATACTAATCATACAGTAGGGATTGGTTACATTAAGTGCCATTTTCTGTGGGGTTGGTGCGTAACATCTAAGGCAGGGTCCTGTGTTTGGAAGTCAGCACGTGCTAGGTGAGTGGTCTCCACTTGCACATACAGGCCCTGATTCAGAGATTGAAAATAAGAACTTAAAGTTACACCTTGGCTAAACCATGTTGATTTCAGGGACTGTTGCAACAGTATTATAGTTAAAAGGTGATGTTTCCCAGCTCAAGTCTAATTAGCAGTTTAAAAGTGAAGCTGATCAGGTATCTGTGTGCAATAAGTAAAAGCAAAGCATTTTCACTGCATGCATAGAATAAAATTAACTTGACTCCCCCTGAAATCAACATGGTTTTGCCCAGGTGTAACTTTAAGTTCTTATTTTCAGCCTCTGAATCAGGCCCACAGACTTTATGAGTCAATGGGATGGGAAATGAGTGGACTGACAGAAATCTGCATTAAAACCATAAGTATATGAACGATCAATGAAACTATTTATTGAGAGAAAAAGTTGTATTATACAAGTTTTGAAATCTTAGATGAGGAGGTTAAAATCTAAAATAAAAAAGCATCAATTAAACTTTTTCTCACCTAGCACAGAACTGAAGACATCCTACACATATTAGGAACTATACTTTAAGTTAAAGATCATAACCCTGCATGCAAAGAAAACAATTTACTTGAATCCCCCTGAAATCAACATGGTTTAGCCCAGGAGTAACTAAGTTCATACACTTAACTAGGTCTGGATCCAGCCCAGTAAGAGCTCCTACACCAGGTAATTAACTGGTTGAGCAGCTGAAAAGGTGCCAGTACTTAGTGCCCCTGGGTACAACCCCCCCAAAAAGCTCTGACTATACCCAATGGGGCTGATCCAGAGCTACACCCGCCGTAGTTAATACAGAGGGCGTTGACATTAGATCGTCCGATCGCCCGATTGTCCCCCAGCGTTACTACGCCATGCAGGGAGGCAGGGAGAAGGAGGTTAGTGAGGCTGGGAGGGCGGTGTTATCGTACTAATGCCACCGTCCCAGCGTATTTACACTCCCTTACGCCGGCTGAAGTGAGGGTATCCTTCAGCCGGCGTAAGGGAGTGTAAATACGATAGGGCAGGGGGAGTGTCAGGGGGAGTCACATGATGTAACGCTCAGCGCTACATCGTAGGTCTGGATCAGGCCCATTGTTACTTTTGTCAGTGTTGTGGGTTTTTTTTTTTGTACTCTGTCGCCTTTAGTTATGTTAACAAAAGTAACCACATCAACAATTGCTTATATTGTACACTGCAAAAGGGCGCATCACCACGCAATTGTATCTCAGCCGAAGGTCGCAGTTTTTTCCTTCTCACTTGATGGGTCACAATGTGTTCCGGTTGGATAGCATGGATGCATGCGTGTTTGCAGTATGGAAAAGTGGATGCAATCTGTTCCTAATGCACAAAAAATAGGGTCAATCAGATCTCTTAGTCTTGACCATTAATGTTAAGTAATTTATTTTTCTGGTGCTGGAACATTGTAAACTGCTAAGCATTTAAAAAAGTATGAAGCAAATTGCGTTTTTCTTCAAATTCTGTCTTTTCTTGGAACAGGAACGAGTCTGCATGTTCCATATTCATTTGCTGGATTAAATTAAAATGTTTGTTCCTACTAATGGCAAATCTATTTCTAGTGCATCTACTGAGTAAATGGGAATCCAATGTCCTCATTTCTGGGCAATTGTATTGCTTACTTGGACTTGATAGCCAACATAAGTAATTCTCTCTTAGCATAGTGCTGCTGGAGTGCTTAAGTGAGTGAGTAAAACTTCATCTGTTGTAATCTGTATGACAACGGTAGAAACCAGGAGAGGATGTGCTGACGTAATTACCTAGGATTCTTACCCTGCAATGTTTACACTGTGTAAATAGATATTGACATTTATTATTACTAGGTTATAAATAGCACATGAATTTTATGTCATACTTTAGACAAAATGTAAATAATTGGTGGTGCTCTACAATGCTGTAATATTGGGCCATACCTCACATGTGGAAATCGCCTATCTGAGTGTACTGAACGAGCGCAGTAAAAGGAATTCTGCATCAGTCCGATGCATAATTCTGTACAATTCCATGCTGAAGGGGCCAGCCCACTCCCCATGCGTTTGAGACATGCATGGTAGGTGGGCAAAGGTATTTCAATTATACAGTAAGGGCTTAACTATGCCCTTATGTACAATCCAGTATTCTTCATGCTTCCCCTGATTTAGCTCGGCTATGAAATTATTATTAAATTATGAAATAATATTTTGATATTTGTTAGTGTTATACTTAAAAAAAAGAACTGTTTTCCATGTGCCCCATAAAAGTTATCACTATGCACCCATAGTAATTAAAATGTACCCCCAGAATACGCAAACTGCGTAAGTGGGGTGTTTTGACTGGGGGACGCATGCACCCTTCAGATATTGCGTGCATTTTACACACGTAACTTCTACCGTATTGAACTAACGTATGACAGATTTCATGTACATATGGGCTGTGCTTCCCCTCCTCCCGCCAAGGTGGATGGGGGGAAGCATTTAAATTGTACAGTAGGGGTGGGTTTTGCCATTTATGAGTTGATCAGTGGTCGTACAGACTGCTGATCCACTCGTGTGACTTAAGGCTGCCTTATGGCAGCGTAAGTCACACAAAAATACGCACCAGAGAGAGTAGTGACAGGCGGAGTTCATTCCCCTCTCTCATGTGTACTGACAGACCCCCGCACATACGGAAAGCCTGCAAGGTCCTGGATTCAGCCCTTTGGACCGGATCCAGATTTAAGACCCTCAGGTCACTTACGCACGCAAGGTGCTTCCTCCTCCCACAATGCATGGCACCCGCCTCTTCTCACCCCAGGATGCATATCTCATGTTTGCATCCTGCTCCATTGAAACATTTCCATTACCGAACTCTGCATCTGTACAACCAGATCCATAATGGTTGTAGCTTTGCAATCCTCTCTCCCGTTTCTATGGCACCAGACACATCTTAAATACTTGGGGATCAATGTAATTGCGGAAAGCACGCACCATTTTCAGCCAATTATACCCCATTATTAGCTAAGATTCGAACAGAACTGAACTCATATACACATCTCCGCCTTTCATGAATGGGCAGAATTAATGTCCTAAAAATGGTCACCCTCCCTAAACTTCTGTATGTAATGCAGGCATTACCCATACACATTCCCCCTGGATAGCTTCAGGAGATTCAGTGTATTATGCGTGCTTTCATCTGGCAAAATAAGCATCCAAGAATAAAGTTAGAGGAATTGGCAAGTAGGAGGGAAAGGGGGGGTCTCCAACTTTCCCATATTATTGGATATCAACGTGCAATCCACCTTAATAAAATATTGGAGTGGACAAGAGGGATGACATCCAAGCAGTGGATCAAACTGGAAGAACATTGTTTATATTTCCTGATAGTTGCACTTCCTTGGATAAATCACCCTACAGTTGTAGGGTCCTATCACACCATCACACCAACTTTAGCCTGCTGGAAATGCACCCGTCTGTTTTATAATATCTCCACGTCTCACTCTTCTCTAACCTCTTTTCTAGCTAATAGTGCTTTTCCCCCAGGCTTAGACATCCGAGCTTTCCGAATATGGTGAAAGGTGGGGCTACTCTGAGTCGGCCATACTGGTGATATACCCAGTTATGTAATTTCGTGATGTCTACTGAACCTACTAAATTTAGGTCTCCCCTGACTCCTTTTGAGAGCCTCTGCACAGCACAGCAACAACCAAAACACACGATATCAAGCATATATAGCCTACTCCTTGAAGACATGTCCCCCAACCTACCGAGCTTCACTACATCATGGAAAAGGGATCTGGGGATGCCTATAGAAGAGAGCACTTGGACCAAAATATCAACATTTTCTAAGGTTTCATCTCTGAATATTATGATCCAGGAAACCTCTTACAAACTGCTATCACGATGGTACCGATGTCCTGATCTTCTTCACAAACTCATTCCATCTTACTCAAACCTATGTTGGCGGTATAAACAAGCTGTGGGGGACCCCCTACATATCTGGTGGATCTGCCCGCAAATCAGACCATATTGGGACAAAATAAAATTAATCTCAGAGGAAATTATGAAAGAGGAAATTCCAGATGGCTCACTGTTCTGGCTTTTTAATTATGTAGATCGTTCAATATCCACCTACAAACAGTAACTGTTGTGCCACCTTAATAATGCAGCTAAATCGCACATCCCTCTACACTGGAAATCTACTCACCCCCATCTATCTGAACCAAGGGTGGTCTATGAACACTATCGCAACACATGGTTTCGTTGGCTTGAATTTCGAACCACCAACCGGTATACTGCTCTCCTATGACAGAGACAACCCTCTTAGATCCTCACCCCCCAGGAACTGACTCTTTTCACTTACCCCATAGATGTGCTGCAAATGCTTTACAAGACACCTGAGGCCCACCGCAATTATTTGCCCGATACACATGTGTTCTGCTCTGCCACCAGTGCAGATCTTTTGAATAGCTACTAGATACATCTGTGCACTTTTGAAACATCCTTCCTCCACCCCTACCCCCCCCATTATATTATATATATAATAAAAGTACAGGAGACACTATGCCTCTATTTGCCTAACGTGTGATGTTCATTGAACTGCCTTGTAATATATATTTTCCTGTTGGTTGCTGTGATCTTGCTTAACGAATAGGCAACTTATGTCAAGTATCAGTCTTAAAATGTTGCATGAACTCACCTGTATTGCTATGTTCCTGGATTGTTAATAAAAATATTTTACACACAAAAAAACAAAACAATAATCAACTGATGTCAAAGCAGAAGAAGATTCCCTTTATTTTAACATCTGAAAAAACATCACTCAGCATCAATATCAAGTTTGGAATAATGTTATCATGGAGCTGGTATTCTGGATTCCTGTACATTCACCATGTGTGGCATTCTTAGACTGTCACACAATGTCCTAGATTTCTGCTTAATAAATATGATGATTTGATAGATATGAATTTTTTCTCTTATATATAAAACTTAAGCTTTTATATATTACTATGAAATTTTGTGCCCCTTTCTTTGTTTAAAACCTGCCTCACATATCTACATCTTGGCTTTCCTTATCTTCCAGGAATGAAAGTATAGAACATTTTACTTTCTTTGTATGTAAGATTCTTTAGGTGCCAGGGATAGTATTGGCTGTTACAACAGTGAAATATTAATGTAAATCTGACCTCAAATGTGTAACATTTGTTTTTAACATTTTTGTCTGCTACTATTGCATCAATCATGAAGAATAAGGACCAGACCCACGCTTATAGAAACTGGATCTTTTCTTATTGTTCTTATATTCTGAAACCTCAGGGGAGGCAAATCCTGGACAAGGGCCCCCTCACTTCTTAAAACACCCCTGAAGAGAACATTAGGGAGGATAACAGACACCCAGGTAACATTTTTATCTTTAAGGAAGTTAATATTCAACCAAGAGAGACTTTACGGGGACCAGATATATGAGTGTTTTCTGAGTTCCAATAGTATGGAAAGCTTTAAAGGTTAGCCCCAAAATATCAGATGTGTAATGTTTGCCAGGTGATTTTGAAATGTTGTTCAATAATGGCCACAATCAACTCCACCTCCATTTGGGTGAACTCTATCAGTACAGGTAGGGGTTGTGGTTGGGGCAGTGGAAAATGTCAGAATTTAATCCTTGATAATCCCTGATTTAGGCTTGGAAGGGGACTTGCGCAAGTCATTTATTTAAGTCTCCTTGACATGTAACATCGGGGCATGTGCGGGCCAGAATTTACGTGTCGTAGGTTCTTCCATAGAAGGGGCCAGCACTTAAGATCTGAATACCTAAACCACAGGCGAGGTTAGGCATACTAATTAAGTGCTGGGTTGGGGAGAAGTTATGGTAGGGTTCTGGACACTTAAATGTCCAGAACTCTGTAGGAAGGGGAGGATGCCAGGGGCATGCAGTCCCCTCCTTCGTGCTTCATTTTTTCTTTGCCTTCTAGGGAGATGCCCTAACTAAATAAGAATGCATTAAACATCTTGCCCAGTGCCTCAATACATAAAACGAATATATAAGGGGAGAGGGGGCATCATTTCATATAGTGACAGGATAAGAGAACTGGTAAACCTGATTCTTGCACCTGGGGACTGTGTAGGATGCCAGTCTCACATGCACAACAACACCTCACATATAGGCGTCTCTTTACAAATATTAGTATTATCACATGAAAATGAAGGGTTTAATATTTACTAACCATGGATCGCCATGGAAAATAGTTGTTTCCATGATCCATATAAAAATCAGGGCTCTTCACCGGCCCGTTCTTTTCAAAGTGGGCTGGTGGTTCACAATATTTATGAAATGTTGGAGAGGAGTTTTACACACCGCTCACGGCTGAACACTAACGCCAATGATGCCAATGACGTCAATGATGCTGCCGTGGAGTAATAGAAACAACTCCCCGGTGGCATTGTCTTCACAGCCGTGGCATGCTAATAATATACTGTAACTGTGTCTGTAAATGAAGCTGCCAGGTGAACTCCCAAGACTGCAGGCATGTGCCACGGTTCAAATCCATACAAGAGGGTATCCATTAGTTAACAGAACTTGTAAGTAAGTAAGTGAGTACTGATTCACATCATATATTTAGGAAATTTGATACTGCACATGTGTAGTCAGGGCCTAATTAAGAGTTTCAGCCGCCCTAAGCTAATGAACGCAAAGTCTCAAATTTGGTTTCCCCTTCACCTCCACCAATGTTAACACTTTTATTCAGCTGCAATTTCATTTATTCAGACATACAAGCTTTATTCCCTCTCCACAAGGCATGTGCACTAGGCTGCAGCCTAGTCAGCCTAATAGTTGATCAGGCCCTGTGTGTAGTCATGGTGACTACGCAATCTACGTAGCATTTAAAGATGGCACAGAGTAGTTTAGTAAGAAGGAGGTGTGCTAATGCCGGAGTTTTTAGTGGGAGGGGGGGATTTAGATTAGCCGGGGGAGGCGTGGAGAGGCATTCTACATGTGTAGTTTCCTTCTTAATAAGGAAACCACACACATTTAGTTAAGGTAGCCATAGGTACCTAAAAACGGGGGGGAGGGCAGGTTAGGAGCAGGACAGGTGAGTTAGGTGCAGTTCTGTCCACATCTAACTCACTCTTAAGCATGAATTAGGTCCTAAGTGCTAATTTGTTAGTACCTTTTCCATACTGATACTGTGAACTATGTTTGATTCACAGATTAAGGTTTTTCTACAGTTGACTTGAATTTCTTATTTGTCAGCATGTTCCTTATAAATGTGGTTTCTTTAAAATTCCAAAATAAGTGTCTGTTTGTTAATGATTAAATTTATAAAGTGATATTTTGCATGAATCAGGGTCATCAGCTGCAGGTTATAATCTCTAGATTATTGCAAATCCATTTTTACATTCCTCTTCCCAATTCATATTTATACATCAATAAACTATTTAAAATTCACATGCCAGCCTAATTTTTCGTTCAAAATATTATTCTGCTGCATCTTTTTGTCAGCCCCACATAATTTAACAAAACGTCATCAACATACTGTATACCGTATACCAGTTTCCAATGTTACTCCATCATTTTAATAGAGACCTGAAGAGAGATAGACAGTAGAGAGAGAAGGTGGGAATTGATGAGGACAAGGTAGAGGGGCGATGACAGGAGGGAGGAGAACCTTGCTCATAGGAGCTAACATGCTAAGTGGAAGGGGGTAAACAAACAGGAGACACAGGGATGGAGATGGGATGGGTAGGTAAGCTTTAGGTGGAGGAAGAGTAGGCTAGCCTGAAGAAGTGGGTTTTGTGGGAGCGTTTAAAGGATTGGAGAGTATTGGATTGCCTGGTAGTGGTAGATTGTTCAAATGCAGAGGGGCAGCTAGGGAGAAGTCTTGAATGTAGGAGTGAGAGGTAGTTATCAGAGGACGATGATGGGAAGATGAGTCTGGCAGCAGTATTAAGTATGGATTTTAGGGGGAGCTAGACAAACCAGAGGGAGGTCGGAGAGGAGAATGTTGCAGTAGTCAAGACAGGAGATAACGAGAGAGAAAATAAGCGTTTTAGTGGTATCTGTGATTTAGAAGGGTCTGATGCGAGCTATGTTGCGGAGGTGAAAGTGGCAGGATAGTGAGAGAGCACAGATGTGGGGGGGGTGAAGGAGAGTGAGAAGTCTAGTATGACGGCAAGGCAAAGGGCTTGGGTGGAGGAAGAGATTAGTAGCAGGGCTCTGACTTAAACTGTAAACTGTACAATAAAATGTCCCTGGGCCTGATCCAGACCTACGATGTAACCCTGACACTCCCCCTGCCCTATCGTATTTACACTCCCTTACGCCAGCTGAAGCCTACCCTAACTTCAGCCGGCCTAAGGGACAGTAAATACGCTGGGACAGCAGCGTTAGTACGATAACGCCGCCCTCCCTGCCTCCCTGCTCTAACGTTAAGCCGATCTGCGCATGCCGGGCAGATGTTGCCCGGCATAGCTACGGAAGCAGCAGCGTAGTAACTGGAGCGTTCCCCTCCGTTACTACGCTGCAGTTAGTGCAGGTAGGCGGGGGGAGGGAGGGTAATGAGGCTGGGAGGGCGGCGTCAGCGTAGCATATTAACACTCGCTTACGCCGGCTGAATTTAGGGTAGCCTTCAGCAGGCGTAAGCAAGTGTTAATACGCTGGAGCAAGGAGGAGTGTCGGGGGAGTGAAGAGATAGTACGCTGAGCGTTAGCACGCTCAGTGTACCATCATAGCTCTGGATCAGGTCCTATAATCCTAGAGAGTCCTCCTTCCACCATTAAAATGTACTAAACAGTTTGGGCCGTATTCACATCTAAGAGTGAGTTAGATGCAGACAGATCCGCACCTAACTCACCCGTACTTCCCCCAACCCGCCCCCTATTTTTAGGTACCTTATGGCGCTTACGAGTACTATAGGGCTAACTTATCTTACAGTGCGTCGTTTCGTTCTTAAGAAAGAAACTAAGCACGGACCTTTCCTCTCCCCGCCTCACCTCTGGCTAATCTAAATCCCTCCCCACATCCCACTTCTACCTAAACATTCCCCAAGGTGGCATTACTCTGCCTCTTTCTAACTAAACTACTTCCGAGCGGTCTTTAAAGACTGCACGGAAGCAATCTACATACCTAACTGGTATGTAGATTGCGTAAATTATACCTTATATGCATGTGTAGTCATTTCCTAAATATACGCACCCAAGAAGCAGAAGCTTCTTAGGTGTGAATACGGCCCTTTATGTTGAACACGTTTTACGTAAATTCCCATCATAGACTGTGGATTCCATTGGGGATGAGATAATATT
Organism: Limnodynastes dumerilii; assembly: GCA_011038615.1. Classification (NCBI taxonomy): domain Eukaryota; kingdom Metazoa; phylum Chordata; class Amphibia; order Anura; family Limnodynastidae; genus Limnodynastes; species Limnodynastes dumerilii. The sequence goes on from WWET01005648.1 coordinate 23,196, forward strand.
GTGTGATGATGATATGAATAACAGTGATGAAGGTGATGATGATGATAACAACTGAAACCTTGAGGCTCATTACCACTGTTAGTCTTAAGCCCACTGATGTAGTCAAATAACCCCAAAAAAATGTAATGTATTATTTTATGTACGAATACAGAGGTCTGGACCCAGCCCAATAAAGTAATGAAAGCTCTACATCTCTTGTAGAATGCAGAGCTTTTATTACTTTATTATTGTTGGAAAATATATCAGTAGCTTAGGTCTTATACATTTTAGGAAAGTCTAAAAATCTAAAAAAAAAAATAATCCTGGTCACTCTAGAGTGATATTTGGGCTGATCATACAATAACTGGATAATTGCATCAATAATCCCTATAGTGTGTGGCAAACTTAAATATCAGACACAACAGCATTAATGATCTGATTAGAGTATTATGACATTTTTAATTGTTATTGTATCAGTCTTTCTTATTTGAATGTGTGTTTTTATCTAAACTCACCTTCATAGCATTTGTAAACAGTGGTAGGATTCCCTTAAGCTGTCTTCTAAGTTGAATACATAGGAAACACAGGAAGTGTTGTAACCCCTTTTTGCACTGATGCATTATAATATTACTTAATATAAGTAATAATACTAAAGCACCTGTTAACTTCGGGTGCAGTACCGTGAATTCTGCATTGGAACCAGATGTCACGTTCCGCGTGGTATGCAGTCTCCAAGGGCGAGACAGGCAAATCACTATGTATACAAAAAAGTGGGCATTCTGTAGAAATAGTAATTGTACAGAAAGTGCGTTCCAAAGCCCTTACATACGATCCTACATTTTGTATGTGGCCTTCCACATGCATAAACTCTAAAAAACCCTTTCTCTTCTTTTCAAATACATGGGTAATGAGTGTGCACTACTAATAGGTTAAAGTCTCTCTCCCTGTCGTGAGCAGAGACATATAAGGATTTTCACCAGAATTTTCCTTAAGGTACAAAGGGCCAGATTTACTAAGCTGCAGGTTTGGAAAAGTGGAGATGTTGCCTATAGCAACCAATCAAATTCTAGTTCGCACTTTCTTTTTACATACTAGAGAATGTCAGCTAAAATCTGATTGGTTGCTATGGGCAATCACTCAAATTAGAACTGTTCCACTAACAAGATTGCTGGTTTTTAGCTGGTCTTTCTATGTATATTACCCTTGCAAGCAGCATGTTGACTCAAGGGGTTAGCATGTCTGCCTCACAACACTGAGGTCATGGGTTGAATTCCCAGACAGGAACTTATCTGTGTGTTTGTATGTTCGCTCTGTGTCTGTGTGTGTTTTCTCCCACACTTCAAAAACATGCTTGTAGATTGATTTGCTGATGATTAAATTAACCCAGCTTCAGGTGAGATAGAAACTAGGCTTCCCTCTTCTCTTTAGTTTGCAGTAATCCTTGAGTATTACAAGGCATGGTCAGCCGCTCAGCAATGAAGATATTACCTCGTACATTTGTTAAAAAATCTGCAACATTAATATGAAAGCCACACACCCTTTCACTAACAGGGATTAAAGTTAAGTAACATTTTGTGTTACCCTTCCTTCCTTCCTATCTTCCCACACAGACTTTTCTTCATGATATGTATAATACATTTTTTATACATTCTTTAGCTTGTAGTAATCCTTGAGCATTATCACAATAAATATCCACATTCCATGATTTCCATAGGGAGAGAGATGTTAATGCAATTCTACATATAACACTGACAAGCAGAGGAGAGGAGCGGAACGGATGCCTTTCACCTGTTTTTGTTACAAGTTACATCCTTTATGCAATTAGCACCAATTATTAATACTCACTTTATTTTTTCTTTTATCCACAAAAGAAAAATAGACATTGTTCCCTTCCAATCTTCATCTCAATGGATATTTTCCTTTGAGGGTGTGTGAATATTATTAGCTTTTATATATGAGTTCAGGTGAACATAAAAGGATGAACTCTTCTTTTAAGATTCGTTGATCCTCTAGTTCTAGGTACGATTCTAGTTTAAATATAATTTAGCTATAGACAAAGAATTGGAGCGGGAGATACAATGGAGCAGGGGCTTTTACGTATATGCGGCATAATCATGTAAACTGGATTGTACTGTGTTATATTTGTGGCATTGTCAAAGAAACTGTAAGGCCCATAAAATGACATTAAATGTTGGGAACACGGCTTCCGGTGGGTGGCTCACTCTAGGTGGCCACATTTTATGTGAGCTCCTCTCCCCGGCACGGAAAACAGCCCCGTAGCAGACCGCAGCCACTTCACAGACGGCGCGTGTGACGGGGGATTATTCGGAGGACAGTCTGCAGGCAAGCGGTGTCATCTTCCCTGGCTCCCTGCAGTTAAAACCACCGTCGCAAGTCTCGCCTGGAGAAAGGCGCGAACGGTGGCCATCTTTATTAGCGGTGCGGGCCTCACACTGCCCACCTGTAAAGTGCAGCTGGGGAACCCTGGCAGGCGCAAAAAGATCCCAGGCACCCAGTACTGACTAGGATTCCAGCCTAGCAGCCGCAGAAATAGCCTATCAGAGTCAGGGGTTTTCCCCAAGTGCATGAGGGCTCTCAGACTGGCAACCGTTCATTGCTATCTATATTAAGCAGCACCTGGCATTCAAGTCATAAATTGTTGGAGGAGTGGGAGGACTGTTTGGACTGTACCTAGCCCCCTGAACTGTTGGATCCTGACCCAACTGCAATACCCTCACCTCAGCACCAACAGGATAGCTGGCCATAGAAGCAACAAATCATATGAGACAGTAAGCAGCTTTGATATTGCCCTGCTTTTGTGTCTCTTTTGGAGCTACAAACAACAGGGAGCAAGGAAAACTGATAAGGGAGATCCAAGTCTATACATTGCCCTTACAATACTTTCACCTCAGAGAGATTAATTTGCTGCGTGGGTCAAGCTATATTGCAAGCACTTCTATTGGTTTTTCAGTTATTACCCTTCCCACTTTGCCAAGCGGCCAGTTAAATAGCGTGGCCCCCCAGGAGGCTTGTCGGCAGTGATCACCTTGAGGAGCTGCAGGAGTTGTCACCTTAATGACCTGTGTTGTCACCCTGGTGACAACACAGGTCAAGATACATTGCGGGTCTTTGCCAAGGAGAGAAAAGCTTCTCTACACAGCACCTCCACCACGGACCACGGGACCACAGAGGTAGAGACCGGAGCTGACAGCATATTCGCCTACGAAGCTGACGGAGCTGACAGACTTTTCCCTCAACCACTCCTCTGGGACCAAGAGAACTGATCTTTGTTTTGCACGATAAGTAATTGCATAACTACGCTGCGATTTATCGGCGGTATTGTCTTTCTCTTCCCCTTGTTTTTCATACCCCCTCCCCCCCCCTGTATTCAACTCTTCATTGTTGCTAATATTAACACTGCGGGCATTTTCATGTAGACTATACTGTCTCTTCTGCTCACGGGAACTTTTGTTCTATTTCTTATTGCCTAATTGTATTAATCTAGTCATGTGTTAGGTTTTAGTTTACCTTAACATTGGTGACCCTTTCAACACGTCCTAAGTAGTGGTTATGAAAAGGTTTTTGGGGCCCGTAGAGGAGAACAGAATGGGGAAATTACGCAATACTCAGGCAGCCGCTGCTGTATCTCGCAATTCCCCACCTCTCCCTAAAACCCCTACTAGAGAAGCGTCAATACCCATTTCCCAAACTGACCCACCTGCCTCCACGTCTTCTGTAGCAGAGACGGCAAAAGAATTATCTACATACCTAATACCCATGTTAGAGCAAAAAATTCTACCTGTAATAGAGGCAAAATTTGAGGTGCTCCAGACTAGTCTGACTAACGTTTTATCCACAATGGAGTCAAACACTAAACGTATTAATACACCACAATGGAGTCAAACACTAAACGTATTAATACACTCGAACAAAGGGTGAGTGACGTAGATGATGCCCAACTCTCCGTACAAAATACGGTTCAACTACAAGCACAAAAAATCACTGCTCTAGAGGAAAAATTAGAGGATCTTGAGAATAGGAGCAGAAGAAATAACATCAGATTTGTAGGCATTCCTAAGCTGATCAAACCTCCTGACTTAGCTAACTATATAACTCACGACCTCCTCACGGCCCTAAATCTTGCTGGTAGCCTTCCTAATTTGGTTATTGAGAGGGTACATAGGATTGGCCCTGAACGTGCGGGTAATGGGAATAGGCCTCGAGTAGTTATTGCTCGACTCCTGAATTACCAAGATAAAGAGCGTATCATGAGAGCCTACCGATCCCTCCCAGAAGTTAGGATCCGCGACCATACCATCTTGTTATTTCAAGATTTTTCTGCGCAGGTGTCGCAGAAGCGGAGAGAATTTGCACCTATTTGCAAGGCCCTTTATGATCATCATATTAGATTTACGTTAGCCTTTCCAGCCACTCTTAGGATTCACCACGGTGGGCAGCAATATAATTTCACGGATGTCAGAGAGGCCAGGGACTTTGCCTCCAAAGTAGACATGCCCGCTTCTGGATTTTCTATCCCCACGAATCCCACCTAAAAACGATACCTTTACTACATGGGTCACCCTTTCTTATTGTTAGAGTACTAACCTTTAATCCTGGGCACAGAGGGGTTCTTAGCCTCTTGTGCTAATGTTATAGTTAGTAATGTTAAGAATGTTTTATTGTTGTTTCTTGTGCCCTTAGTTACGGGCGATGTTCCTAATCAGGAGGAAAAATTGGAAAATGGTACCATCGGAGCTGTTTTATTCTGGTTATTAGAGTATCTTTATATTGCTAACAAATGTGTATGTGTTGATAGGAATGCACTACTGCAACTTTTCTGGAAAATAATGAACTCTGTCCTCTGGCTGGCCCCCGGGAGTGCGAGGGATACTGGTGAGGGGTATACTCATTTACGCAAAGGGTGTCTGTCCCTGTTCTTTGGATATATGCTTTTCTCCGGGTGGGCTCTAATGGGTATTCTACATGGCGGACGCTGACCACCAAGTAACACATACACCCACTAACACACACAGACCCCCACAGTTGAACATTATTTCGTGGAATGTTGGCGGCCTAAATTCCCCAATAAAAAGAAGAAGAGTAGCATCCCATCTCAAATCCCTAACACCTGACATAATATTCCTTCAAGAGACGCACTGGTCTGACCCCTCTAACACCTTGAAAGCTCCCTGGATTGGAGAGTGCTTGACTGCAAATCACACATCCAAATCTAAGGGGGTGGCTATTCTATTCCGCAGAGGGTTACAATACGAGATACTACATCAATTAAAAGACCCACAGGGTAGATATTTATTAGTGGATGTCTCTTTGGGAGCAGAGACATACACGTTGATTAACATATATGCCCCAAACTCCCCCCAGAGGGATTTTTTCCAAGCAATATCACATATCCTGCTCCAAAGATCAATCTCCCGACTGATTGTGGGCGGGGACCTCAATGTTGTTGCCGAGCCTGCCGTGGACCGATCCTCACCTTCTAGTACACATCTCCCTTCTCGTTGCGACCACATACAATACCTCAAATCAACCCATGCCATTTCAGATCCTTGGAGGATACAGCACCCAGCGGATAGATCCTATACCTGTCATTCAGCTGTCCATCACACCTCCTCCCGAATTGATTATCTGCTGATCAGTGACGGATTATTCCCTAGGCTGCTGAGCTCAGATATACACACAATCTTAATTTCTGATCACGCACCTATTTCTATACGCCTACAACTGCCGCATATGCAATCGCATACTCGCGTATGGCGCTTCCCTTCACATTTGTATAAGTCTGAAGAATTTCGTGACTATTTGACCGCGAAGTGGACAGAATATGAATGGTGCAATTCAGAACATAAAGATAATCCCATATTATATTGGGAGGCGGCCAAAGCAGTCCTGCGTGGGCATATTATTTCGTACACTAGCAAAAAGCGTAAGGATTTTAATGCAAAATATAGACGGCTGCATGATGAGGTATCCAGATTGTTCCACCAGTACACGGTGGACCCATCTGCTGATAATTATTCAACTTACAAAAATACCAAGCAGTTGCTAGAAAGTTTACTCCTATCCCAAGCCCAGTTAAATCAAGAATACCAAACATGTAATTTTTTTAGGTGGGGCAACAAGCCTGGTAAACTGCTAGCAAATCTTACCAAGTCCTATAAAAGGCGCTCACAAATTGTCACTCTTAGAGATCCCCACACCAACATCTTGCATAATTCTGCACCAGATATCCAAAAAATCTTTCACAGGTACTATTCAACGCTATACATGAATAAACCAATTCACCCTACCTTACATGCTAAGATACTAGAAAAAGCCAAACTCCCAAAACTAACGCACAGTCAAATTGAAATACTGGATTCCAGTATTACGGAACCCGAAGTTAAAGCGGCTATATCTACGTTGCAGATTGGGAAATCCCCAGGGCCGGATGGATACTCGGCGGAATTCTATAAAACACTAAAGCTTCAGCTCGCCCCGTCACTTACATGCTTATTTCAGCATTTACACACCAATGGCCCAATCTATCCCACATTTAATCAGGCTTACACCATTCTTCTCCTCAAACCTAAAAAACCTGCTGACACAGTAACATCATATAGGCCCATAACGCTCTTGAATCAAGATTTTAAGCTACTGGCTAAAATCTTGGCGGGCCGCCTCCAATCCATACTACCATCCCTTCTCTCAAAACACCAGGTGGGATTCGTTCACGGCAGGTTCTCGGTCAGGGCAGTTAGGACAGCTGTTGCGGCGGTCGTGGAGTCGGGGCGCTCGCGACACCTGGGCACGCAAAACATGCTCTTGAGTCTCGATGCCGAGAAAGCCTTCGATCAGATCTCCTGGGAGCATCTGCGGAGGGTCTTTGAACAGAGGGCATTTGGCGCCAAATTCGCGCAATTTATCAAATTTATATATACATCCCCGGCTACGCGACTGCTGGTCAATGGGGGCTATACAGAACCTGTCCAAATGTATAGAGGTGTACGACAGGGCTGTCCTCTATCGCCCCTGCTGTTTAATCTGGCGCTTGACCCCCTCCTTAGAATTCTACAAACTACCCCTGAATTTGAAGGCATCAGCGTGGGCCCCAAAACTGTCAAAATCACGGCTTTTGCTGATGACCTTCTGCTGTATATAGCCAATCCCAGAGACTCCCTCCCAAAGATCTTAGATGCTATCGAACAATTCGGGATGGTATCCGGTTTCATCATAAACCAAGCAAAGTCTGTGGCCTTGTGGCTGGGACAGTCAACATATCCACCTTGGCATAATTCATTTCAGGTTCAGTGGGCCAAGAGCTCGCTCACATATTTGGGTCTGCAACTCCCTAAGAATCCCTTTCTGCTGTATGAGTACAACGTGCGTAAGATCCTAAAAGAAATTACTAACACCCTTAAAAACTGGGAGGCTCTCCCTTTATAATTTTCGGGTAGAGCGAGCATTATTAAGATGGTTCTCTTCCCGAAAATCCTTTACCCACTGCAGATGTTGCCTATACTTTTCCCAATTAAAGATGAGAAACAATTAAATAGAGAATTTAGGACCTTCATCTGGAGGGGGGGAAGATCCAAGATAGCGTTGGCAAAATTGCAGCAGAAGCAGACTAATGGGGGAATTAATTTCCCCAATATCAAGCTTTATAGCCAAGCAGCCCATATGCGCATAATCAGAGACTGGATTCATGGCACAGATAACTACTCAAACACCCCCTTGGAACAGGCATTTCTCCCAGATATATCCCTGATAGCCTTCCTCCACACCAAGAAATCAAACCTTCCACTAGATATTCTAGAAAATCCATTGTTAATGACTACCAGAGTGATATGGAGAGCTATTCGCAAATCGAAGGGTTTGAATAGTCAATACTCCCTTTTTCTTCCTTTTTTAAAGAACCCAGATTTCCAACATGGCGAAGCCACATACCCGTTCACGAGTTGGCCTGCGATGCGTATAAAATCTATCATAGACATAGTGATCCCTAGAAATAAGTTAATACTACCAGTAGCCCAAATACAGGAAAACTTTAATGTTCCCCTGCAACATGGCTTTGCACTACAACAGGCCAGGCACTATGCGCAGTCGGTGACTCAACATTTTACCCCTACAGACTGGAACAATGACTTAGATAGGTTGTTAGCAAAACCTATGAGTGAGACGGGAACAATTTCGCTCCACTACAAATATTTGAGAGACGCATTAGACTATTCTGCTGTACAGCAGGGACTGACCCATTGGACGACTATTTTCCCTGACCTCACAACTGACCAGATACTGGAGGCATTACAATTCTCTAATGCCACCCTCAAGGCGAGCACTTACAGGGAGATGACTTTGTGCCTTTTCCATAGGGGTTACCTATCCCCACATAGAAGACACCAAATGGGGCTGACTGATTCACATCATTGCCCCAAATGCGGAAGCCAAATGGCAACCCTTTTTCATTGCTTCTGGGAATGCCCTCACATCCGCCACTTCTGGCGGATGGTACACTCATTTATAAGCTCAAACCTCATAGAGGAGGCCCCCCTCTCACCTGAATGGGCTGTCCTGGGTATATTAGACGAACAGCTCCAAACAAGTCGGCAGAGTAAGCAAATGTTGGTGCGGTTGTCGGCTGTAGCGAGAAAATGCATCCTACAGCAGTGGATACACCCGCAGCCACCTGCACTAACATTATTTCAAAACAAATTATACTATCTGTTCCGCATGGAGTGGTTGGAGGCCTCATTAGCAAAAAAGAAAATGGTAAAACGATTTTTCCAGATGTGGACAAAATACATTGAAACCCTAGATGCCTCCCTTAGGCTCCAGATCCACTCCTGTTTCAAGGACACTCCATGGTATGAATCTAGATTTTTATTGGGAGATCCCCCGATCTCGGTAGATACACAGGCTGCAGGTACGACCTCTACCCGGGGGTCAGGACCAGGACCGGGGCCAGAGCCAGAGACAGAGGGTATAAGTAGACAATAGAGAATGGCATTAAGTGTCAATTTATAAGTGGTTCAGGACATAACATGAAGACTCTATATGTTATACTGTGACATGTCCTATTAACTTATCTGTTAAGAGTTTTATGTTAACAAATGTTTTCCATCTAACCTCCTGCGTGAGGGTAGAGTGTATTCCTGCCTATTAACGTATGGATGGACTGTAACCAGACTAACAATGTTATATGATGTATCTTTGCTCCAATGGTGAAAATAAAAAGATGTTTAAAAAAAAAAAAATGTTGGGAACACATAAAAGGATGGGCCACACTTTATGCTTAATGAATGCTATTGCAAAATATATTGTACACAATGGCTGGTCTTTAAAACTGTAGTACAATAGCCATCTATTTGTAGGATCTTTGATACATTTACGCGTAAACAAGGGTGAAAATATTTCGTAAAGAGTCACTACATGTCCTGCGTATTACTTTTACTTATATCTACACTGCATTATCTACTGGAGGTTTTTCACCTGAAGTACTGCTTGTTCCGTAATTCCGTACTGCCTAAACCTTAAATGAAGACCACTGAGGATTACAGTTGTTAACTAACTATAATGGGCCAGATCCAGAGCTATGTTTCAATTATGTTTCCTATCGTAGCGTATTTACTAGGCACTCCTCTCGCATGTACATACTTTGGCCGTCTTATGCTTCCCGAACCCTACCTTAACATTACACAGCGTAAGTACTGACGTACGTATAGGCAGCACATACCTACAAGCCTAAGCACGCCCATACTGTACGATTTAAATGCCTCACCCCATCTCCGAAGCGTGATTACGGGTGTTGTATGTCTGGCACACCCCTTCATACATAGTTAACCTGAAGTTATGTGACTGGCCCTTACGCTCTGAGTTACGTGGCGTAACATCTGCCGCGCACATGCGCAGTAAGTACTAATGGGCACTTTTACGCTAGCGGCTAGCTTAAATTCACTCGCGTACGTAGCTCTGGATCTACCCCAATATCTCTAAGGACTGGAACCAGACCTTCGCAGAATACAATCGAACTTTACATGTGCGCAAGTTCACAAAGTGCACTTCCATTACAGATCTGGATTCTAAGATCCAGACTTCCGTAATGGAAGGGCTTACCACAGTGGGATGTGATGCGTACAGTGTATACGCAAGGTGGGAGAAGGAGATATGATATTATACAGTAAGGGCTGGTTTCAGCCCTTATATACTAGCTAGACATACGGGGAGGACATACAACCTCCACACAGATAAGGCCTAGTCCAGGAATCAAACTTATGGGCTCAGCACTGTGAGACACAAGTGTTACTCACTGAACCACTGAACCACTGTGAACCACTTATATACATAAAGGATAGGGTTGTAAATGACATCTTTGCAGGTAACAGGTTAGAGGTACGTCGGTCAGTCTCCTATAGGTCAGGGGGTTAGGATGTTCCATGGTCATGGCATGTGACCATGTGTTTCATTGGTGTAGAAAGTCTTTATATGTTTGAAGTAAGATTTTTGTAAATTTATGTGTTTCTCGAGGCAGATTCCAGCAAATGTGACCAATTGTGATTGTATTGCATAAAAAAATAAGTTTGTGGGCAATTCTATTTGAATTATTAATAATATTTTATTTATATACAGGGGCTTTTACTAAAGAAATAAAATATCCTTTGTCAGTCAATTACACCAGCAATGAGCTTATGCATGATTGCAGGAGGAAGCGTATGGAAAAAATATGACTGCTGCAATAAAATGTAATATAATGGATCACCCGCTTTCACAGAACATGGATGTGGTCACCGGCAGATCAGTCACTGCAATCGATTTCTTGTGCTTGTCCATGTCCAATGCTAAAAAACTCAGTGCTTACACCTAAAAAAAGGTTCAGGGGTCTAGTGCAACGTTTCATTCCAGCGATCAGCTTTATTTTGTTGTTATAGGTTTGAAATTCCTTTTAATTTGATTTCATGTGATGACACAAAATGATTATAGTTTTTATGTTACATACAGAAGACAGATATTAACATTGCCCCTAAGAATGACATATATTTGAGTTTTAATAGGCTCATGGCCCAGTGATTTTAGTCATTTGCTAGTGTCACAGAAACTTGTCTATTCTTTTACGTTACAAAATCTCCTTTCATATTTATCGATCATATCACATAATAACATTGCACAACATAATTTCTTGTGAACAGAAGAGTGAATATGAATGATAAAAGTTTCCATAGCAATAAAAGACTGAAGATGGAACTCTATTAAATAGCCTAAAAAGTAATTGCGTACTTTAAGTAGCTCTTTTGTCTGCTGGGGTTATTTTTTTTTACCCCCAGATGATATGAAGTGTTTACTGTATATAGATAAATCATTAATATAGAAACTCACTTGCAAATAATGATAATGAGAAAGAAAGAAAAAAGGCATATGGAACTGACATATTTGTTTATAAATCTTCACATCAAGTGAGGTAACACAAAATAAAATATTAGTGCAGTGGAGTCTATGAAATCTCTTATCTATAATGTTATTATATAGAACAGTGACCGCCTAAAAAAAGATATAGGGCCAGATTTACTAAGCTGCGTGTTTGGAAAGTGGAGATATTGCCCATAGCAACCAATCAGATTTTAGCTGACATTCTCTAGTATGTAAATGAAAAGTGAGAGCTAGAATCTGATTGGTTGCTATGGGTAATATTTCCACCTTTTCAAACCCGCAGCTTAGTAAATCTGGCCAATAGACTCACATTTCCTAAAGATGCAACAGTGCTTCATTATAGAATAATGTGTAACGTAGGTTTAATAGAAAATTAATATTTTCAGTAAAGGTTGGGGTCAGAGTAAGGAAAAACACGTACAAGAGTAGACCAGTGTAAAACCACATTTTACTGCAAGGGAAGGCATACATAAAATGTGAACATTGATAAGACTTAAGGTGTACATTTTTTTTAACTCTAATTTATAGATAACTCAGATATCTTTACAGTATGTGATTTCTATGTACAAAACCAAAGTACTGTATCTCCTAGAGATGAGCGGTTTGGATTGTTAGGGTGGAATGGAAGCTTGTAAAACATGATTTCCCAGGCTGGCCAAGAGTATAAATATGCCCCTATGACAGCAGAGCTGTCATTAGCATCGGGATGTCCAGCTTGCAGGACAAGAGTTTTGTCACTGGCAATGGATTAAATGCTTAGAAGTTTGGATCCAATTCAAGTTGGTAAGTACTTTTTTATTAATAATTTTAATGTATTGATTTTTTAAGTTTATTTTATGCATTTTTATATTAGTGGCATTAAATGGAAATATTTTTTTTAATAGTAGGGGCATTAAATGTGAATAATTTTTTTGTTTGTTAAGTATTTTTTTTTTATATTATGGGTATTAAATGTTCATTTTTTTATATTATATTATGTAAGTAGGAGGGGCATAACTATTTTGTGTTTAACACAGGATGAGAGGGCATTCTGGTGTTTTTGGTAGTCCAAGCGCCAGCATGCCCTGGAATCCTTGGGCATGCTGGTGCTTGTAGCACTACAAGCATCAGCATGCCCTGCTGCATTATAACTCCACTGAAACTGGACTTATGAAGCATCTTTTTTTTAACCCAGCATTTCCCCCAGGAAAAACCCTGGTTGAAAAAAACGGATTTTTCTGAGGTGGTGATATGAAAGGGGTATAACATAACACTAGTGTCACATCTGGAGGGCGCATGTGATGACTGAGGAACAGTTTTTTATAATGCAAGCTAATTCACTTCTAAATAGTTATGCAAAAAACAATATTTTCCACTCATATTTGAACTGTGCACATCTTGAGCTATCTTTGTCAAAAAAACAACATATTGGGGGTGTGGTCTAGACTAAAACATAAAAAAGAATACACCACAAGTGATTCAGTCATGAACACAAGAGTAGTTTTGGATCAGTACACAGCAAGTGTGGCAGGTTGCATTTGGACACATACTGTGACAATCAAGCACAATGTATAAACTTAGGGTATGTGTTACATCCCGGCGCCACCTTGCTACTCACTTACCTTATCTTGGAGTCATGACTGGGCTGCAGTCTCTCCCCTCCAGTCCCTCTGGCGCTGTGCTCCCTCCGTTGTGCAGGCCTCGTTGTGCGCGCCACGCCTCCCCGCTCCGGAACGCTCGTTGCTAGGATACCCGATGCACATTCTCCCCGGCTGTCGGGTTGGCGTCAGGACGTTGCCTAGCGCCCTGACGTCAGCCTATTAATTCCTATGGCGCTTTCCTTCCCGCTGGCTGATTGGTTCCTGGTACCTTTAAAAAGGTCTCTGATGGCAGTAGCAGGCGCCGGTTATAGTATCTTGTGCTTTAGCCTGCTCTCTTGCCTTGTGCCTCTCTTCTTGTATTTTTTCTCTGATTATTGAGTGTCCCGTATTTTGCCTCTCTGGTTCCTCATTGTTACCTATTGTCTGATCTCCCTGCTCTCTACCTTATTGTATTTACCTCTTTGTCATTATCCTCTTCTTTCCCTGTTTTGATTGTATTTATTTGTATCCCTCTGGGATTTTGCTGTCTGATTGTGTGAGAGTGTCTCCCTGTCTGTCTTGTTAGTTCTGTCCAGTCCAGGTTTTCCCAGTCTTGTTTGTTATCTGTTTTTTTGTAGTTAGTTAAGTCCAGTTCCTTCTGGTACTTCTTTACCCTCTAAGTCCATTCTCTATCTCCCATTCCCTTTTGATCCTGCCTTTACTAACTATTCCTCTCCCGAGCATTCTCTATAGGGCCGTATCCTGACGGGTTCCTACCAGCTCCAGATTATCCCCACCATCAGGGGCCCTAGCGAACACTCAGTCCGGCTTCAGGCTCTACGCCCTGGTTAGTTGCTCGTCCTTCTTTATCGTACCCTTTGGTCAGCCCGGTCCGCTACCAAGGTAAACCCGGGGTACCATAACATTATAACCGGCCAGACATTTCTAGTGTACTCGGGACCTTCCGTTTCATTGCTCCCTAAATTCCACCAGTGCCTTGTCAGTATCTTCTCTCACGAAATGGACCCCGCCTCCTCGGAAGCAATTAAAGCATTAATTACCCAAGTCTCCCATCTTGGACAGATGGTACAAAACCTCACCTCAAAGGTGGAGACTCAGGATCAGGCCATAGCAGCATTACACTCCACTCCTCCTCCAGCAGCCCCTCCGGCTCCGGTACAAGATGTCAAAGCCCCTCTGCCGGATCGGTTCTCAGGAGACCGCACCAAGTATAGGCTATTTAAGGACAGTTGCCTCCTTTATTTTCAACTACGCCCCACGGCATCTGGTTCGGAGTTCCAAAAGGTGGGACTTATCATTTCCCTCCTCCAGGGGAAACCCCAGTCCTGGGCCTTTTCTCTTGACATCAATCATCCAGACATTCTGTGAACAAATTCTTTAACACAATGGGAATAATCTATGATGACCCAGATCAAGAGGCTTCGGCAGAGGCGAAGATCCGTTCAATCCGGCAAGGCCGCAGATCTGTTGAAGAGTTTGCTGGAGAATTACGGTCTTGGGCAACGGAGTGTCATTGGAACGATCCGGCTCTACGTTCTCAATTCCATCTAGGTCTATTGGATCAGATTAAGGATGCCCTGGTGCAGTATCCATCACCGCAAACCCTAGAAGACCTGATGACTCTGGCTATTAAAATCGATCGCCGTTTCAGAGAACGAAGATTGGAAAATGTTTTTTCTTCTTCACCCAGCCCTTTACCTCCTATGTCCCCTTTGTCTGAGGATGAACCGATGCAAATTGGGGTTTTTCGTTTGTCCAAGGCTGAAAAGGACCGCCGACGTATGCAGGGGCTCTGTTTGTACTGTGGAGGTAAATCAGATATGGCTGACCAATGCCCCAAGAAATTGAAGCTGCCGGGAAACGAATCTTCCAGGTGAATATGGAGGAAATTCATCTGGGCTCAAGTCTTATCTCCTCCTCCAACTCGATGTTCCCGTTCTTATAAAAACCAGGCAATCCTCCATCAAAACTCAGGCATTCGTTGATAGTGGTGCAGCAGGTAATTTTCTGGACTCTAATTCTGCGAAAAAATGGGGAATTATTTCTGTCCCCTTATCCCCACCAATTATTGCCTGTGGTCTCAGCAGTGACCCATTGCCTGGAGGGCAAATATCTCATATCTCTGAACCCGTTCAGCTCCAGATAGGAGCATGCCATACTGAGGAGATCCAATTCTTCATATTTTCTTCCCCAGCAGCCAAGATAGTCTTAGGTCATCCTTGGCGTTCTTTGCATAATCCAGAAATTGTTTGGAACAAAGGTGAAATCATTTGTTGGAGAGAGTCCTGCTGCAATTGCCTCATTCTTCCTATCCGTAATACTGCTCTGGAGGAATCTTCGGTCCCTCTTCAGTATGAAGACTTTGCTGACGTTTTTTCCAAGAGAGAAGCTGAGAGACTTCCTCCGCATCGTCCATATGACTGCGCTATCAAACTAATTCCTGAAGCTCCGTATCTCAAGGGCAGACTATTTTCCTTATCCATTCCTGAGACTAAAGCCATGGTTGAATATGTAGCAGAGAACCTCCAAAAAGGTTTTATCCGACCATCTCTTTCCCCTATGGGGGCAGGATTTTTCTTTGTCTCCAAGAAAGATGGTTCTCTACGTCCCTGCATTGATTTTAGAGCTCTCAACAAGATTACGGTCAAGAACAAATACCTGCTTCCTCTCATCACGGACCTCTTCGACAAGCTGAAGGATGCAGTAATTCTAAGATCGACTTAAGTGGGGCCTGCAAATTTATACTAATATCGACTTAAGAGGGGCCTACAATTTGATTAGGATTCGTAAGGGAGATGAGTGGAAGACCTTTAATACCCAGTCCGGGCACTACGAGTACCTAGTGATGCCCTTTGGGTTGTGCAATGCTCCAGCGGTTTTTCAAGATCTTATCAATGATGTTCTGAGGGATTTTCTAGGTACTTTTGTCATTGTCTATTTAGATGATATCTTGATTTATTCCCGTTCTCTTTAGGATCATCGTGTTCCTGTCTGCCAGGTCCTTCAGAAACTACGAGAGAACCAACTTTTCGCTAAATTGGAAAAATGCAAGTTTGAGGTCACTGAAGTCCTCTTCCTTGGGTATCTCATCTCTCCCCAAGGTTTTGCTATGGATTCCGCTAAGGTCCGTGCCATTCTGGAATGGGCACAACCTACTGACTTACAGGCTATTCAATGGTTTCTCGGTTTCGCGAGTTACTATAGACGTTTCGTTCAAGCTTTTTCTGTTCTGGTGACTCCCATCTCAGATCTCACCAAGAAAGGCGCAGATACCTGCAATTGGCCTCCTAAAGCTGTGGAATCTTTCAAAAATCTAAAAGTTGCCTTTACTACTGCCCCAATTCTCCGTCATCCCAATTCCGATCGTCCTTTCATTGTGGAAGTAGATGCCTCCGACGTTGGGGCTGGTGCTGTTCTTTCTCAATTTGACCATACTGACAACCGTCTACATCCTTGTGCCTATATGTCCCAAAAATTTTCTTCAGCCTAAAAGAATTACGACATTGGCAATCGGGAACTTCTAACCATCAAGTTAGCGTTCGAGGACTGGAGGCACTGGTTGGAAGGGGCTAATAATAATATCACTGTGATCACTGACCACAAAAACCTAGCATTCATTGAATCTGCTAAAAGACTCAACCCTCGCCAAGCCCGCTGGGCTTTGTTTTTCACTTTTTATTTTATCATCACATACCGTCCAGGATCTCTGAATCGTCGAGCAGATGCCCTCTCCAGGTCCTTTTTATCTGAAGGAATGTCTTCCTCGTCTCCTCTGCCAATCATCCGGCCTACCTCCATTATTGCCGGATTTACACAAGATCTCCAATCTCAACTTATGCAAGTTCAACATTTAAGTCCCAAACATAAGCCTCCAAATCGTTTATTTGTTCCTGCTCCTCTCAGGATTAAAGTTCTTCAAGAATGTCACTCTTCTAAGTCTGCCGGTCATTTTGGGGTTCAAAGAACCTTATCGTTGCTCTCCAGATCTGTCTGGTGGCCCGCTATCTCCAAGGATGTCAGGGACTTTGTTACTACTTGTACCGTTTGTGCCCAGAATAAAACCCCCAGATGTTCTCAGATTGGTCCCCTCCTCCCCTTATCCGTTCCCACTCGTCCATGGACTCATTTGGCAATGGATTTCATTACTGACCTTCCTAAATCCTCAGGTTTTACCACCATTTGGGTCGTTATTGATAGATTTTCTAAAATGGCACATTTTATTCCGCTGTCCGGGCTACCTTCTGCCAAAATTTTGGCAGATCTTTTTGTCAAACACATCTTTAGGTTGCATGGCTTGCCTATGGACATTGTTTCTGATAGGGGTTCGCAATTCGTGGCTAAGTTCTGGAGGTCTCGTCTGTCTGCGTTGCGCATCAAGCTCAGTTTTTCTTCAGGTTACCACCCTCAATCTAATGGCCAGACTGAAAGGGTTAATCAGGTCCTTGAGCAATACTTGCGCTGCTTCTCTTCTTACTCTCAAAAAAATTGGGCAGAGCAGATAATACTGGCTGAGTTTGCTTACAACAACTCTACTCACTCTGCCACTAAAATCTCTCCTTTTTTTTGTCTTGCTGGTTTTCACCCTCGAGCCACTTCATTGCTCTCTCCCGAAATACCCTCTGATTCTGATGTTGTTCCTTTCACTAATCGTATCAGAATCATTTGGAAGAAAGTCAACAGAGCACTCATTAAAGCTGCCCTTGTGTCTAAAACCAGGGTCGATCAGCATCGCAGTCCTTGTCATTTCAGAGTAGGTAACAGAGTTTGGCTTTCTACAAAAAATATTAGACTGCGCCAAGCCTCATCAAAGTTAGGACCCCGCTTTATCGGTCCCTTTGTCATTACTCACAAAATTAACCCAGTTGCTTTCCGCCTTAAACTACCCTCCTCTATGCGTATCCCTAATACCTTCCATTCTTCTCTCCTGAAACCCTTTAGGGAGTCGAGAAAGTTCAAGAGCAGATCCATCTCCAGACCAGCACCGGTGCTAGTTAATGGCAGAGAAGAATTTGTTGTTGAGGAAATCCTGGATTCCAAATGGGTACGTGGTAGATTAATGTATTTAGTTCATTGGCAGGGGTATGGCCCAGAAGAGCGCCAATGGGTGCCAGACAAAAATCTTCATGCAGAAAAGATTATTCAGGATTTCCATACCAGATTTCCCAAAAAACCCAGTGCTAGGGGTCCTTTAACCCCTCGTCAAGGGGGGGGTAATGTCACAGTCCGGCGCCTTGCTTCACACTTACCTTGTCCTGAAGTCAGGACAGGGCTGCAGCCTTTTTCACCCTCGGGCCACCTCGTTGCTCTCTCCCGAAATGTCCTCTGATTCTGATGTCGTTCCTTTCACTAATCGTATCAGAATCATTTGGAAGAAAGTCAACAGAGCACTCATTAAAGCCGCCTTAGTGTCTAAAACCAGGGTCGATCAGCATCGTAGTCCTTGTTATTTCAGAGTAGGTGACAAAGTTTGGCTTTCCACAAAAAATATTCGACTTCGCCAAACCTCATCAAAATTAGGACCCCGTTTTATCGGTCCCTTTGTCATTACTCTATGCGTATTCCTAATACTTTCCATGCTTCTCTCCTGAAACCCTTTAGGGAGTCGAGAAAGTTCAAGAGCAGATCCATCTCCAGACCAGCCCCTGTGCTTGTCAATGGCAGGGAAGAATTTGTTGTTGAGGAAATCTTGGATTCTAAGTGGGTACGTGGTAGATTAATGTATTTAGTTCATTGGTAGGGGTATGGCCCAGAAGAGCGCCAATGGGTGTTAGACAAAAATCTTCATGCGGAAAAGGTTATTTGGGATTTCCATACTAGATTTCCCAAGAAACCCAGTGTTTAGGGTCCTTTAACCCCTCATCAAGGGGGGGGGGGTAATGTTACATCCCGGCGCCACCTAGCTACTCACTTACCTTATCTTGGAGTCATGACAGGGCTGCAGTCTCTCCCCCCCGGTCCCTCTGGCGCTGTGCTCCCTCCGTTGTGCAAGCCTCATTGTGCGCGCCACGCCTCCCCGCTCCGGAATGCTCGTTACCTAGGATACCCAATGCACATTCTCCCCGGCTGTCGGGTTGGCGTCAGGACGTTGCCTAGCGCCCTGACGTCAGCCTATTAATTCCTATGGCGCTTTCCTTCCCGCTGGCTGATTGGTTCCTGGTACCTTTAAAAAGGTCTCTGGCGGCCGTAGCAGGCGCCGGTTATAGTATCTTGTGCTTTAGCCTGCTCTCTTGCCTTGTGCCTCTCTTCTTGTATTTTTCCTCTGATTATTGAGTGTCTCGTATTTTGCCTCTCTGGTTCCTCATTGTTACCTATTGTCTAATCTCCCTGCTCTCTACCTTATTGTATTTACCTCTTTGTCATTATCCTTCACTTTCCCTGTTTGATTGTATTTGTATCTCTCTGGGATTTTTGCTGTCTGAGTGTGTGAGAGTATCTCCTTGTCTGTCTTGTTAGTTCTGTCCAGTCCAGGTTTTCCCAGTCTTGTTTGTTATCTGTTTTTTTGTAGTTAGTTAAGTCCAGTTCCTTCTGGTACTTCTTTACCCTGCCCTCTAATTCTCTATCTCCCATTCCCTCTTGATCCTGCCTTTACTAACCATTCCTCTCCCGAGCATTCTCTATATGGCCGTATCCTGACGGGTTCCTACGAGCTCCAGACTATCCCCACCATCAGGGGCCCTAGCGAACACTCGGTCCGGCTTCAGGCTCTACGCCCTGGTGAGTTGCTCGTCCTTCTTTATCATACCCTTTGGTCACCCTGATCCGCTACCAAGGTAAACCCGGGGTACCATAACAGTATGGCAGCCTTCAGTAGCTTCCTGGACTTGGACAAATCCTGTGGCTGATGAAAAAGTAGCTGTAACTGTTTGGGTTAATTGGTGGGAAGTTGGAACACACCCTTACTATACATAGATTACATTAGTCCAACATTTTCCTAACTTGTAAAGCAGATGGGCTTACTTTCCAATCTCGATCAGGCTCCGATCTTTTAAAGTAATGTTACAAATTAGAGAGGATAAATCATGGTAGAGTGTTCATCTCACTAAAATTATAAGTTGTAAAGAGGTATTCCCACCTGAGATGCCCCTCATGGTCAAGTCTAGATTTGGCTTCATATTAGGTGGGCACACTAAAGAATTGGCCTCAGCTAATGTATGCACTCATACCAGACCAGAATTGTTGGATTTCTTTTTCTACTTTCTTGGTGCAAATTAATTGACTTGTTAAACCAATTCATATGGAAAAACTATTTATTGATTTATTTAAAGCCAGTGATACAGTATGAGATAATATACAGTATTAGATAATATACAGTATTAGATAATTCAGCTGATCTGGCCATTTTTGACCATTCAGACCATTTTTATCTGTTTATGGATCATAATCTGCAAACAGTAGAAAAAGTGGGGGAAAAAATCAGAATGAATAATTGCATCTTCTGGGCCACTATAAATATCCAAACAATAACGTGTCTTTGCTACCAAAATTAGTGTATGGTGGCAAGTAACATTGGACAGTGTATCATTAGTTAGTATAAACCAGGGTCCTTATTGAATACTATTGCCTATATATTACTAGTACTACTTTACTTTTTTACCAATGTACATATTGCCATTTTGTATTTTTTATATAAATCCATAATTTACAGTAATTACAAGCTATGAATTAAGCCAGACTAAACATTTATTTTTAACATCATTAGATTTAAATGGGCTCATAAAATACTCTGGTGTAATAATATTTTTGGGGGGTCAAGAATGCACTGTTATCTATAAAGGAGATATTTGATAAGTAGAGGAGCGGAGGGTTAATTTATTTAACAGGAGCAGAATTAAACTCCTTGGGCCTTATTCACTAAGGGCGATTTTTTGTTTTGATTTGTAATCGCGGGTCATCGCGGCCCATCGCCGTGATTGACCCGCAATTTTTTTATTTTGGTGGTCTAAATTCACTAACATGCGATTTTTTTCAAACACAGGCGATGTGCCGTGTTTATAGGGCTTAATCGCAGTGAAGAAGAAACCTTGTCACCTTGATCGCGATGTCTGCAATATAACCTCCCACCAGTAGGGGGCGTTGATTAAATTCTGAAGCTGACGAAATTTACAGTAGAGCAGTACTGTTAATTTCGTCAGCTTCAGAATTTAATCAACGCCCCCTACTGGTGGGAGGTTATATTGCAGACATCGCGATCAAGGTGACAAGGTTTCTTCTTCACTGCGATTAAGCCCTATAAACACGGCACATCGCCTGTGTTTGAAAAAAATCGCATGTTAGTGAATTTAGACCACCAAAATAAAAAAATTGCGGGTCAATCACGGCGATGGGCCGCGATGACCCGCGATTACAAATCAAAACAAAAAATCGCCCTTAGTGAATAAGGCCCAAGGAGTTTAATTCTGCTCCTGTTAAATAAATTAACCCTCCGCTCCTCTACTTATCAAATATCTCCTTTATAGATAACAGTGCATTCTTGACCCCCCAAAAATATTATTACACCAGAGTATTTTATGAGCCCATTTAAATCTAATGATGTTAAAAATAAATGTTTAGTCTGGCTTAATTCATAGCTTGTAATTACTGTAAATTATGGATTTATATAAAAAATACAAAATGGCAATATGTACATTGGTAAAAAAGTAAAGTAGTACTAGTAATATATAGGCAATAGTATTCAATAAGGACCCTGGTTTATACTAACTAATGATACACTGTCCAATGTTACTTGCCACCATACACTAATTTTGGTAGCAAAGACATTACAAACATTGTATGTTTGTAATAGAAAAAAGTCGGGACCGCGATTTTCGGACCCGCGATTAAAAAATTACAAAAATCACGTGATTTTAGCAAAATCGCATTTAGTGAATCAGGCCCCTTGTGTATAGTAGGATTAGTGATGTCACCTACCTCTGCTTGATGCCCATTGGTCTTGGGGTCTCTTGGAGGTGGAGTTGAGGGGCTGCAGAGTTCTCTTAAGCTTTGGCACTTCTCATCTGGATTTGCCCACCCTCTTGTCCCTGGGTTTTAAATTGGCATGGGTCAATTGATTAGCTGTTTGGTTTGAGTTTAGGTGGAAAGCAGGTTGTTTTATTGAAGTTGGATTGAGGGCGCAATTGGTGGTGTGATAAAGAAGTTGCAGAAGGCAACTTTCTTGGATTTGATGGATTAAAGTGTGAATTCCTGAGGTTGTAGAACCGTCTGTACGGATGGTCTCGCGTAGCACTTAAAAGAAATGTTATGCCAAAGGCTGGTGGTGTGAGCTTGATGTTTACTTTAAGTTAAGTTAAGCATTTAAGAATTTAAATAAAGTATGGCTATTTGTTTATGATCATATGTTATGGTGATGTTTATATTTATATTTATTGTTACCAGCTTTCTTTGGCCCCCATCAAATTTAGCTTCAGTTTTTAATAAGAATTCTGAATTAATTACAGTTAATAGTTCATGGTAATAATAAAGTTTATAGTTCCCACGAGTTTGTGTCTGTGTTTCTTTCGGCTATTGGTAAGGTAAGGTGGGTGCAGCATGTATCACACATATCACAAATGGGACGTTTAATGCAGCACCATACTGTAGATATACTGTATTTAAATATCTTTACATATTTTAGCTTTTACATTTAGATATTTTAAATTTTTACTAATGAAATGAAATTGACAACAGCAGTACAGAATAAAATTCAAGTCTATTTATTAATATAAGACTTGTTCTCTGTTGTTGCTTTTTATGGAGATAGAAGCTTACCTATTGCTGTAACATACAGTGTGCCTAAAACCTCCCCAAGGCAACTTGCCAGACCAGTCTGAGAACTTATGCATATGTTAGTGTCCAACAATAATGCTGCTTTAAACAGAGGTTAACCACTTCTTATAAAGATAGTCCCAATGGTAGAGATAGCAATAACGGTTTCTTTATTTATATTCTTGCTCATTTCCTACCCTTATATATAGGAAATGTTCTGGTTATACTATCCGCTGTGAACAAAATGCTGCAGTTTTATCAGGTGTAGTTTGCCACTGAGAAGGACCCTTTATTGATAGGCCATTTTCTACACCACGTTTCTGAACAGTGACCGGACACGACAGTTCATTTCCGCAGGAGTGGAGTATGCAAGAATCTGGATAAAGAATCCCCAGCAGTGACTGGTGAGTATTTACCAAACTCTTATCCTAATCCTCCAGCAGCCAAACCCTAAGTCTCCCTTCCCAGCAGCCAAACCCTAAGACTCCACTTCTTCGATCCATCCCCTCCCTACACCCTAACCCTAGCAATCCCCTTCTAAGCTCTATTCCCTCCCCACAGCTTAAACCTAAGGATCCCTTCCCAGCGGCCAAAGTCCACTAACTGTCTGTTCACGCATCTTACCCAGATAACGGATAGGTAATGAATGGGTAAGTTTCTTAATACTTATTTATTATAAAAATTTTCTTATTAGTGACATTTTCAAAATAAAGACAGCCAACAATTAGCCATTTTTTCTGTATTAGACATATGCAATCTATTAGCAGAGCCTTTCTGTAGGTGTCTGTAATGTTGGGAATGGAGTTTAATTCAGACAGCTGTACATAACCAGATTGATGGTTTATTGATAAGACAGGAATAATAAGCAGGTACAAAGGGTTAATAGGTGTAGCAAGTAATGCAGACATGGCAGTGGCAGGATACATAGAAATGATACACAGAAATGACATAGAGTAATACACAGCAGTGATGATTGTGGTTTGCAGGCACTGTACAGTGGCACAAATACATACTGGAATACTTGTGAATGGACAGTAGGCTGGCAGCATCACATTGATGACTTTATTAAGTTCCCCTGGCAGGCTGGCACACAGAGGATTCATTACACGAAGTTCTGATCTCCAACATAATCGCATAAAATTACTGACAAATATATTAAAAAAAATATATTATGTCATTTATTGTTAACTGAAATGTGAAAGTATTTAACAGTCTGCTACAGTACTTTATTATTTCCTGTACATACACTGCTTTATATAGTTTGATCACAATACTTTGCAGATATTGGCACTGATTCAGAGTTTGAAAATGAGAGGACAGTTACTCCAGGGCAAAACCTTGCTGATTTCAGGGGAAGTAAAATAAATTTTATTCTATGCATGCAGCAAGAATACTTTTGTTTATTGCAGGGAGAACATTTTTCTTTTGCTTATTGCACACAAATACTAACAAGCTTCACTTTTACACTGTTATTTAGACCTGGGCTGGGAACTCCCCTGAAATCAACTTGGTTTTGCCCAGCTGAAGGAGAAGAAGCTTGAGACACGGAAGCAGGGGATGAAAGTAAGCGAATACTCTAAGTATGTTGGACTTGAAAATCAAGGGTTAGCAACATATTGGAATTGGATTACTACATTATAGCAACCATGCTCAATCTTAGGTTTAAGCCCTCTGTCATGTCTTTTTTTTCCAAATGAGCTGCTGCTGTTTTAATCTTAGGTTTAAGTCCTATGTCATGTCTTTTTTTTCCAAATGAGCTGCTGCTGTTTTATATCTATGTACAAAGCTGCTCTGATAGCTTTGAAGGTATACTTTAAAGCTGTCAGAGCAGCATAGCACATAGATATACAGCAGCGGCTATTGCATGCAATAATACAGATAAGAATCAGACGAAGCCAAGCTTCACACAGCGCAGTTTAGGCTGATCTCTGTCTGTACTACTCCCTGCAAAAGCAGCAACATAGAGAGCGCTCTCCCCTTCCCCTCTTCTGCTAGGAATTATCGGTTCCAGCAGGAGAGGTGTATGGTGCCAATAATGGGACATTTCCCTAGCGGGAATTCGTCCCGTTTATCGGCCCACCTCCTGCTGGGACCGATAATCGTACTAGTGTATGGCCAGCTTTACATTGAAAACAGGTTTTACTTGGAGTAACTCCTACAATCTATTGTTTATATCAGTGTTTGCCAACCCTGGTCTTCAGGGACCACTAACAGTCCATGTTTTCCAGGCCTCCGCACCAAACAATTGATATAGGACTGTATTAACACTTACGAAGCAGCTGTTTGCGTAGTAGGTTATTTACGCTATCTACGTGCCACTTAGGTACGTAGATTGCTTCTGTATGGTGTTTAAAGTCTGCATGGAGTGGTTTAGGCAGAAGGAGGCAAGCTAATACTACCTCAGGGTGGACTTAGGTGGGAGTGGGGAGGGATTTAGATTAGCTGGGGGAGGGCTGGGGGACGGTTTCTCTGTGCGCATTTTCCTTCTTAAGAAGAAAAATATGCACGGTTACCTAAGGAAGCCCTATGGCACTCTTAAGTGTCATAAGGTTCCTAAAAACAGTGGCGTGTCGATGGGTGAGTTAGGTGTGGATCTATCAGCACCTAACTCACTCTTAATTGTGAATACTGGGCTGAAGCCAGACTTAAGTAAGAGTTTGAAATTAAGGGCCTGATCCAGACCTACGCTCGTCTGCATAGCGTATTAATGCCGAACGTAACACCGATACACGGCAATAGGCACTCCCCTTGCTCGTACCTAGTTTAGCTTCCATAAGCTTGGCAAACCCTACCCTAACTTTTGTGTTAGTACCCGCGGCCATCCGTACGTTCATTGCGTATTAACGACGCTTAGTATGCCCAAACTGTACGATTTAAATGCCTCACCCCGCCCCGGTGCGTGGTTACGGATTTCGTGTGGCAGGCACACCCCCATGAGCGGTAATACGAAGCGGTTACGAATAAGGCACATACGCTAAGATTTTCAGAGCGTAAAATTAGCTTAATATCTGCCCCGTGTATGCGCACGAATGGCAGTTTTTACGCTTACGATCAGCGTAAAACTGCATCCGAGCGTAGGTCTGGATCAGGTCCTAATAGAGAAAAGTTACTCCTGGGCAAAACCATGTTGATTCCAGGGGGAGTCATTTTTCATATGTTGCATCTTTGAGTTGAGAGGTGATGTTTCCTATCCCAAGTCTAAATAACAGTGATAACATGATAGTAATGCTGGTCAGTATCTGTGTGCAGTAAGCAATTCAAAGCTATATCCCTGCATGCAAAGGATACAATTAACTTGGCTCCCCCTGCAATCAACATGGCTTAAACAACAGTTTTTCAGCAAAGCTCTATTTCCGCATGTCATAGGGCAGTGTTGGCTAACCTGTGATACTCCAGGTGTTGTGAAACTACGAGTCCCAGCCAGGGCCGGCAACAGAAATCTTGGGGCCCGTCACACTTAATTTTTTTTGAATCGGTTAAATAAAAAATTTTTTATAAAATAAGGCACAAAGGATAAAGTTAACACATAAAATAACCACAATAATAGAAATTGACCAAAGGGGGTGATGGTTATGAGGCTCCATCAACCCCTTTGACACTGATACCCACAGTGGGATTAAATTTGCAGGTTCAGTTCAATATGTTACTCTTCTCGATTATTCTCATTGCAAATATAATCCAAACATCTGATTTTTGTAATTTAATCAATAAAAAGTGAACACATTAAGAACATTCATACTGGAAAATATCTTTGTTAACAAGACCATTTCTTTTTATGCACCTGCTAACAAAGA